>JAJOOF010001904.1:0-83035 GCA_029582545.1 Solanum lignicaule | reverse complement strand
CAACCCCCCCCCCCCCCCAAAAAAAAGCTACTCTAAGCCTGGGAAGGAAGGAGAAGGAGATTTCTAGCATAAGGAGGGCGATGGATGGAGGATTTACAGTCAAGATCACCATCGCGAAGTCAACAAACAATAGCCGAAGTTAAAAATCCATGAAGGTTCTTGGCTCCCAGGTAGGCTAGGTTTTATTGATTGAGTAGTTATAAATTTATACTCATTGCGCAATATAATGTAAATCAATGGTAGGATTTTTGTGTAAGCCTTCGTGCACCGAACAAAAGATGATTAATTATGGGAAGAAGCCTTAGGTACTGAACTAGAGTTAAGTTGGTCAAATTATTATTAAGTGATATATGTCGATGAATAGTTCATTCTGATTGTTGTGATTCTATGATTGTGTGATGTATGTTTGTTCTTGCTTCATTATGATATATGTATGTATGTGAATGTTGCATTATTGAAGATATTAATTGTAAATGAGGATATATGAAAGATAAATGCTATGAATCATGACTTGATTGTATGATTGTAAGAATGTACTTTGTGATTGTGGCTTGTTGAATGGATCGGGTGTTGCATTCCGACACACTAACTTGGATTGGTTACCACATTCCGAAATACATATGGGACTGATTTCCACGTTCTGGCATAAATATTGGATCATGTACCATGTTCCGGTATGCTAACAGTTTGGGTTTGGGTTCCATGAGAGGACCAATGACTTGATATAATTGTGTATTTTGAGGATTTTGAAATTGAACGTGGTTCGCAATGATAAATGACATTGTAATTCACCGGGGTGGTTATATGGCTATGAGGACTTATATATGATTGTTCTTTTGTGTTGAGTGAACTTGTTGTGTATCGTGTTATCGAATGAATTGGGAAGGCCAAGGGTTCAAGGGTCGCAATAATTGAGAGCAAGGGTTGTCCGCATATTGTAAGGGCGAGAAGTGGGGGTAGTGTACGTAATGTAATTACTTAGGTGGATCTCACCTTAGAGGAAGTAGTTCATGGTTGGTAGTTAGAAAGCTTGATGTAATGTGCCATGTGGGAAAAACCAGGTAACATAGAAGAGAAGTTAAGGGTATGTCGTGGATGTTTAGTCAAAACGCGTGTAGTTGTATTCGTGGACTCCTCTATGCGTTAGGGTGGTTAGGCTAAGATTAAGAACCCAATAAGTAGGTTGACTGAGAAGGTGGTTAGTAGTAAGGGTGCTAGTGTAATCCTGAGGTATTCTAGAGAGGGTAAAGATGGAGAAGTGAGTGGTCTTATGGCATGTTCTTACTAGTCAATTTCTTATGTTATGCGGTGGGCATCGGGTTGACCGATGATGCCTACCAGTATGTCTGTTTTTGTATTGATACGACTCTTCCTATGCCTTTTTGGGCATAAACTGGATACAGGTTGGTGATGTTTCGTTAGACGAAGACGAAGAATTCTCTAGCAGCTTCTACTTCTCTTTTCGCATGGTGGGAGCTGTGTATTTTCATTATTATGTCCTGTTGTACTCTTAGTAGCTCTTGTACTTATTTAGACTAGATCATCGGGGGTGTTAGTTACTTTACAAGTCTTAACCAGAAATTGTTAAAAGTTTTCTATTTATGAAACTCTATTATTTCCTTTATTCCTATTTTTCGTTAATTTTCTGCATGTTTTAACTAATGGGATATGGGGGTTCTCTTAATTAGGTGTTAGAGTGGGTGCCCGCACGCCCGGTGGGTTGGGTCCTGACAAATTGGTATTAGAGCCAAAGTTACCTGTCTCCGGTACAAGAGCAAAATGTGGACTAGACTCATGCGGATTGGTGTGTTGACGTCCACATCTAATCTTCTAGAAGCTAGGAAGCATTCTAGGAAGTCGTTCCACCTTCTTTCTCTCTTTTCGTGCGAGTGTCGCTTGTGGTATAAGTTGAGTCCAATTGGTATCTCCCAATTCCAATTGGTATCTCAGCAAGATGAACTAGACGTCGTGGTCGCGACTGAAGGAACACAACCAAGGTAAATTGTAACTGAGACGGTTCCAATTGGTATTTTTCCTTAAGGGTTGCGTAGTGGCATGGATGACCAGAAATGGTCACCCATGGAGCGAACTAACTAATAGTTTGGACTTGTCTGTGAGTTGTAACTTGAATCTGTGAATGTGTGCTTCTTTTTTTCTGAATTAACTACAATTATGAAGTTGTAATTGTTTGAATGTGATTAGGTGATTAAGTGAACTATAAATGTGTGTCTGAACTTTGATATGTGCAATGTGTTGGCCAAATTGATTGAAGTTCGGAGAGTTGTAAATGCTTGAGTGTCGTGAAACTCATTGTAAAAAAAAGGTCCTGCCTAAGTTCAAGGCAAGAATCTAGATGAGTCATGAGGTGATTCGTAAACCAAATTTGGACGTGTATTGTGCCAGACTAATTATCGTGTGAGTGTTTAGGTATATCCTGGGGATGTGCGGGTTGTGGTGTTGAATTAAGGTGAACGAGTTGGGTGAGTATTATTGAGATTGACTCCGGTAGATATCGACTATCTAGCTAAGAGGATTATCCTAAAATTGCTTGGTAAGGCTAGAAACCATTGAAAAATTTATGAAAGAAAAGAACCCCAGAAAAATTATTAGCAGATGTTTTGTTTCTGTTTTGGCCACTGGGTGAGATTTTTCCCGTCAAGGTGTGGCCTCCAGTGAGGGGTTCCTCCCGCTAGAGCAGGACAGGGCGAGACAGAATCTCAACCATGTCTCCCCTATTTTTTACCTAATCACAAATTCGAACCTCGAATGGTATCCGAACTAACCCCTGCAAGTCAATCAGTGCTCATCAATAGAACAGGAAGTCATAACCTTAATATTTAAATATCGGCTTTATCAGACATCAACAACTAGCATCCATGTTCTTATAAAACATAAAGAACGGCGAAAAGATAAAAATAAGGTAAATATTTTTCCTAAATTACAAGCCCAAGAGGTACTAGTCCGGGAGCCCAAAAATTTTTGTGCCGCCAGGTCCTCCTCCACTCGAGCACTGGAAAGTGGCGACTGGGACTGGGAAGGAAAAGTGTCGTCCCCTGCACCATTGTTCCCTCCCTCCTCCTCCACATTCGCCTGACTGATGCTGGCACGACTTGTCTTACACCTCTTGCTCCTAGAAGTAGAACCCTACCTAATTAAAAAATAGTGAAAGGGGGAATCCATGGGAAGTACCTTATCAGTTTCCAGATGTCACTCCCCCCTACTTGCACAGCGCAGTTACTAGTCCCGGTAGGAAGAATGCCATCTTGTTGCCCCGATAGACCATCTTCCATTCTGATATGACTTTTGCCCCCACATTTAACTTGATGCCAAGTATAGCCCACGCCACCACCAAGTCTCGAGGGAATGTCATGTCGGTGCGGTTGCGTGACTGGCGGATCCTCCTAGTAACCAAGTGTAGCCACCTCTTAGCATTAGGTGACCAATCCGTACTAGTGATGCCCTCTGCAGTAGCTCAGTAGACCTGGTCCTAGCGTGCAGGCTCGATCAGGGTGTCCCTCAGCCAGCCTAGATCCATCTCCCTTAGCTTGGCCTCATACTCTGCATTTGAGACCTCAGGCACCTCTACCACCTCATTATTGGTTGTGGCATTCAGGGGGATGTCAACTCCACGGATATGAATGACGGGGTGAGGGTCGTCCCATCGAACAATAGGCATGATGGTGTAGAACTCCCTCACTCAGGTAGAGTGAGAAACAAGGGGAACCTCTGTCAATGGGGACCATCTAAACTCCATAAGTCGAGCTTGAAAGGCAGACGCCTTATCCTCTAGATTCAATAAGTGGAAACCCCGCTCGCAACAGAATTTAGTATTCCGGTGGTCATGGAACTGCTCCCGACTAGCAGCATCGGGAAACCGGACGAATGGTAGATTTTCCTCATTTAGACCTGCCATTTAGAGAGCCTGCAAAAAGTTAATAAGCACGTTAGAACCCCAAGGGATTAGGCAATATCTAATTAAAATAGGAAGGGAAAAATTTTCCTATCCTAAAGGGATGCACGCCACTAGTCTGGTTTACCCCGCCATAGCGGCCAAAATCCCTCTAAAGCAGGATGTTGGAGGCCGTCACAGCGGGATGAAGGTCATCAGAGCGGCCTTCATCTGGGACGAACTCCAGGCGTGATAATGGACCTTTTCATCCCAAAATCCTCGTTTTCGACAGAATTTCAGCAGATCAGAGTATATTAACTACCCTAGAACCTAAATATGCAATTTTTTCAGCAAAATAACCCCGAATTAGTGCCTAAATTCGAGTTTCCTATCAAGAGACCCTACAACTTCCCCCAACTATTTTTGGACCAATTCGGCCGTGTTTTTACAAAATCCTTACGCCCAAGATGTTGGGAATGTAAGGGAAGTGCCAATGCTACATTTTTCTATCAAACTAGCAACCTATACTTATTTTCAAATAATAACCCCCCAAACCGTCTCTTATCGATTGTTTAACAACATGCAATCATAGCTAAGCAAGTATTACAGTAAAGAGCGTAATGAACAAGAAAATTAACTTAGAAATGACGCTCGGAATGATCGAGTTGAGAGAATTTTGGGGTAGTTTTGAGTTGAAAAGAGGGAGGAATGAGGAATCCTTTCCCTATCCCCGCCTCAGCGGAAGGGCTATCGCCCTGGTGGGTCAGGCTGTGTAAATTGGGACGAAATTTTTTTCTGGGTGTTGCGTCATGTCCCTAACCGGTCCTGTTAGGTATAGAGCCTTTCATGAATCAGGTTTGAAAAGTATTTCCCGTCTATGATTTCGTAATTGATCGAGTTGTTAGTTGAAAGAAATTTGAGTTAGAGTGCGTAGTGACCCATTCACTAGTCGTTCGGGGACGAACGAGGGGTAAATAGGTATCTATTGTAATTACACGAACCATCGTTATTTAGGAAAAAAAAATTGGTGAAATTTCTAGGCCACTATCACACCAGGGCAGGCCAGATGCTACGGCGGGGTAAGCTAGTGCCACAGCGGGATAGGTGAGACAAAATGTAAATAACTCGAATTCTTATTTCCTTCTTCTTCCTAAAATACCTAAATTAGTCGTAAAACACCCTTGAAACACCCAAAAAACTGCTCTAAGCCTGGGAAGGAAGGAGAAGGAAATTTCTAGCGTAAGGAGGCCAATATATGGCAGATTTCCAGTCAAGATCACCGTCGCGAAGTCCGAAAATAAGAGCCGAAGTCAAAACTCTGTGCAGCTGCTTGGTACCCAGGTAGGCTAGGTTTTATTGATTGAGTAGTTATAAATCTATGCTCACTACACAATATAATGTAAATCAATGGTAGGATTTATGCGTAAACCTTCGTGCACCGAACAAAAGATGATTAGTGATGGGAAGAAGCCTTTGGTGCTGAACTAAGGTTAAGTTGGTTGAATTATTATTAAGTGATATATGTCAATGAATACTTCATTGTGATGGTTGTGATTCTATGATTGTGTGATTTATGTTTGTTCTAGCTTCATTGTGATACATGTATGTATGCGAATGTTACATTATTGATCATATTAATTGTAAATGAGGATATATGAATGATGAATGCCATGAATCATGACATGATTGTATGATTAGGAGAATGTACTTTGTGATTGTGATTGTCGCTTGTTGAATGAATCAGGTGTTGCGTTCCGACACACTAACTTGGCTCGGTTGCCACGTTCCGGCATAAACATTGGATCTGGTAACACGTTCCGGTATGCTAACAGTTTGGGTTTGAGTTCGATGAGAGGACCAATGACTTGACATAATTGTGTATTTTGAGGATTTTGAAATTGAACGTGGTTCACAATGATAAATGATATTGTAATACCCTGGGGTGGTTATACAGTTATGAGGACTTCTTTCAGAATGTTCTTTTGTGTTGAGTGAACTTGTTGTGTATCGTGTTATCGAATGCATTGGAATGGCCAAGGGTTCAAGGGTCGTAATAATTGAGAATAAGGGTTGTCCGCATATTGTAAGGGCGAGAAGTGGGGGTAGTGTACATAATGTAATTACTTAGGGGATCTCACTTTGGAGGATGTAATTCATGGTTGGTAGTTAGAAAGCTTGATGTAATGTGCCATGTGGCAAGAGAAGTGTAACATAGAAGAGAAGGAAAGGGTATGTCGTGGGTCGTTAGTTGGAATGCGTTTGGTTGTATTTGTGGACTCTTCTAAGCGTTAGGGTGGTTAGGCTAAGATCAAGAACCTAGTAAATAGGTTAACTGAGAAGGTGGTTAGTAGTAAGGGTGCTAGTGTAATTCAGAGGTATTCCAGAGAGGGTAAAGGTGGAGAAGCGAGTGGTCTTATTGCATGTTCTTACTAGTTGATTTCTTATGTCATGCGATGGGCGTCAGGTTGGCCGATGATGCCTACCAGTACGTGTGGTTTTGTGCTGATACTACTCTTGCTATGCCTTTTTGGGCATAGACTGGATACAGGTAGGTGATGTTTCATTAGACAAAGACGAAGAATTCTCCAGCAGCTTCTACTTCTCTTTCCACATGGTCAGAGCTGTGTCTTTTCATTATTATGTCATGTTGTACTCTTAGTAGCTCTTGTATCTATTTAGACTAGATCCTCGGGGGTATTAGTTACTTTACACGTCTTAACCTTAAATTGTTTAAAAGTTTTTATTTATGAAACTCTATTATTTCCTTTATTCCTATTTTTTGCTAATTTTCCGCATGTTTTAACTAATGTGATATGAGGGTTCTCCTAATCAGGTGTTAGAATGGCTGCCCGCACGGCCCGATGGGTTAGGTCGTGACAGTAACACATTCAATTAAGTTCAATTCACTCAGCTCGACACCCAGATCTATCTAGCGAAGAATATACGATAAAGTTTTCTCTATAAAAAATCTTTCAGAGCTCAAATCCAAAATATCTAACTGAAAACATAAGATATCAAAATAAAATAAAAAGTAGCAAAAGGGTATAAGAGAAAAGTATAGAGACCACCACCCAAAAATCCCAAACAAAACAAAACCTTAATAATTACAAAAGATTATAACAAACGTTGTATTCAAAAAACCAACAATAAATTAAGTGGTTTTTGCGTGTATCCATTTATTACTCAATTGTAAGTGTAACGGATTTCTCGTAACATGAATTAAATTATGAAAATATAACAAAAACACAAAAAGAAATTGCAGAAAGAAAAAAAAAGTATTTATTTTTCTGCAGATTATTAAAAAAAATTCTATATAGAAGTTGGCTGATGAAATTTTGAAAAAACATTGAAAAGAATCAAAACAATATTTCTCATATATATATATATATATATCCCAAAAAAATTGTGATATTTTTTTATAAAGGGTTGATGAAATAAATAAAAAGTTATGAGAAAATATTGTTTTGATTTTTTTCAATGTTTTTTCAAAATTTCATCAGCCATTTTATCACATTCAAAAAAGGTTTGATTATCTTTTTTAATATTGTTTTGTGGTAAAGATTTGATTTTAATTCGGAAAAGGGTCAAAAATACCCCTAAAGTATGTGAAATAGACAACTCATACCCTCCATTACATTTTGGGATAAAAAATACCCCACCGCTATCCCAGGAGACCACAAATACCCTCATGAGTTAACTACCTAAAATTTTTAGTGATGTGGCAAGCTACATGTGAATAATACCTCCTCCAAAATGTTGCTAACTAGGATTCACTACAAAAGAACTTGACCTTTGGCGGCGACAAAGTCGCCATAAAATCTTGAAATATCGCCACTAAAGGTTATGAGTGATTTTTAGTTGCGACTAAGGCTGCAACAACAATTCGCTTGTAAAACCTATTTTTTCAATGAAAAAAAAGATAATTAATTTTAGGTTGCAACCAAATTTTCTAAAATAAATAACTTGCACTATCAATATTGAAAACATTTAATATTATTACGAAAATCATCAAAATTATTTCTCGAGTCAAATCTCCTACTACATAATGTATTATTGTACATTTTATACATTTACATATGACATAAAAAAACATATAGTGTCTTCAAACTCCTCCTTAATCGATATCATTTTTGGTTTTCTAAAAACAATCAAAATCAGAATTTAATGTTAAAAAACCCTTAGTGATGATATTATGGGCCTTTGTGGCAACTGTTGTCGCCGCTAAAGGTCTAGTTCTTTTGTAGTGAATCCTAATTGGCAACACTTAGGTTAGGTGGAAGGATTAGTCCCACATGGCTTGCCACGCCACTACAAATTTGGGGTCTTAACTCTTGAGGGTATTTGTGGTCTCTTAAGATAACGACGGGGGCATTTTTTATCCCAAAAAGTAGCGAAGGGTATAAGTGGTCTATTTCGCATAGTTCAGGGGCAATTTTGACCCTTATCCGTTTTTAATTTGTTGTGAAATTTGTTTTTGTGATTGCAGTGTTGAATTTGTGAAATTTAATTTGTTATCCTATTCATTTTTTTTTTTTTTGAAAAAACAAAGAGAGGAATATCTGATAATGTTCATGGAGTTATATTAGCTATATCATCAAGTATTTGTATTGGAGCAAGTTTTATTATTAAGAAAAAAGTCCTAAAAAAGGAAAGTGCAACTGGAGGAACCAGGGTAGGTAATATTTTTTCTCTTGTTAAATTATTTGATTAAATTAACTTTTTTTAAGTAAACCCTTTGCATATTTTTTTGGTATAGTTTGAGGTGTAAATCTTCAGTTTATTTTTGTTTTTGTTGATTCAAGTTTAGATAGTTATGTATGTAACATTTTGTGCAAGTAGTGTCTCGACTTATTGTCACAACTCAATTTGTATGTAGGTTTAGTTGTGGGCCCGTGTGTAGAAGTTTTAAGGTTTAAATGATGTTAATTTAGCATTATTTTAAGCAAGTTCAATTTCGAGCTATTAGATTTGTGCGCGTGTGTGAATTAATGGTGCGGTGTTATATGACACGCCTTTTATAAGGTGAAGTAGTGTTATATGACACCCCTTGTATAAATGTTTATTTTATTTTACTTATGCTAATATCGGATCGTATAGTCTATGTGTATCATGTTTAGATAGTTGTGTAATGTAACATATTCATTAAATATTTCAAAATACATTATTTGTAATTTTAAATTAATTTATCAATAGTTATTCTTATTTTTCAAAATATAAGAATTTTTTAGTTTCTTTTGGATCTTAGTTAATTTTGATTACATTTCTTTTTATCAGGGTTAGGTGAATATGTTGAGAATATTGTCTCTTTTTGATTAAATTGTAATTATTTCTTAAATTATATTTTTAAACATGACATTGATTATATTTTGTTAATATTCATTTTAGTAATTTAACACAGTCTATGAATATATATTAGGGGAAACTGAGAAAATATCTCATAAAGGCAAAATAATTACAAAAATATACCCCTTTACATTCATACTCCACTAAATAATTACAATATATACCCTTCAACTAATTTCGCTTAACTGATACTAAATCAGTATCATATATTGTATTAGTATCATTAAAGATGATACGCTTAACTAATACTAAATCAATACCATATACTGTATTGGTATCATTAAGGCTGATAATTTCGCTTGATTTTATATATATATATATATATATATATAATGACGAAATTATGACTAGTTTGACTTTCCAGAAACTAGACTTCGTAATGGATGAGAATTAATTTTTGAAGTTTGCTATCAAATTTGTCATCTTCTTTTATACAGCTCTATGTAGTCTCACCAAAATTTCTATATCCTGGAGTAGGAGATTCCAAATGACGAGCGACTTGATTATATATAAACTAGATATCAATGTCTATAACATATCCAAAATTCAAGGTAAAATTCTTCATGGATTGATGATAATTAATTTTTGAGTTGATCTTCAATTCTCTTATTATTGTTTTGTAGATTTGTGGAGTCTCACCAGAACGTCCGTATCTTGGTGTAGGAGACCTCGAATGGAGATCGACTTAATTCTATAGAAAATAGATTCTTCAGTCAACAATATATCCAAAAATCAAATTCAAAGTTCTTATGATTTCACCAAAATAGATATTTTGAAAGCTAGTGATCCAATTGACTTTGGACAATATTCATGAATTCACTTTCTGCATATTCGCCGAAGAGTCGCATATAGATTTCCGTATTTTTTGACAATTTTGTGATCATCTACATGGACAGAGAACACAAAAATATTAAGCCAATAAGACCATATTCATCATGACGAGCGCGAGAGCATATGCCACAATTTTCAACATGCTTATTTGAAGCTTCGTGCAATTGGCACCGTGAGACACATCACCTTCTCCTTTTTTGTATATTTACGATGGAACAAAAAGAGTCTCAATATCATACTTATAAAAGTCAGGTGTAATCCATAATTAACGAGGAACCACTTGGTGCATCTTCATTTGTAGTAGCGATTTTGATGGGGAATCATATTTGGTGCAATATTTTAGCGATTGTGGCTTTGGTGTAGACGAACCTGACTTCGTGCATCTTCTTTTATAACTGCAGATTTGACGACGAACTACATTTGGTTCATTTTATTTTGCAGTTGCAGCTTTAAGAATGAACCACACTTAGTGCATCTTCTTCTACAATCGCAACTTTGATGACGAACCACACATAATGCCTCTTCTTTTGCAGTTGCAACTTTGACGATGAACCACATTTAATGCATCTTCTTTTGCAATTGCGACTTTGATAACGAACTACACTTAGTGCATTTTCTTCTACAATTGTTGTTTGGTAAGAACAACACTTAGTGTATATTTCTCTAAATTGAAGCTTGACGATAAATCACAATTTGTGTCTCTTACTCTATAGTTTTGACTTTGGAAAGAAAGAGATTTTTGTGTAGTTTGTCCTAGTTTTGGAGAGCAACTACTTGTCACATGATCAACTTCACAAATCAGACTTCAAAATATGCCCTCATGCCACAAAGATAGAGGCTCACTAATGGATGCATCGATCCATAAAAATATTTGAAGTGATGATGTTTGATGAAGAGGTGATGCGAACTTGAGAAATATATCCAAGACGAGTAGACAAACCACTTCTTGACGTATGAAATTTTTTCCCACTTAGACCTTTTGTATGGGATGATATGTCTATTTTTTTATCCTTTCCTTATGATTGTTGAAATGTAAAAACTCTTGCAGTTTTGAAGCAATTAAGTATATTTACTTTGCACTTAAATGGAAAACTTGTGAATTTGTTTATTTCTAATTTGTCTAGGCCATCTTTTTCAATGTTTTCAACCTATATTAATTTTTTTGGACCATATAAATTTAAACTCATAAGGAAAAAGAGTAACAACTTGAAGATTTAACACATTTTCATGAAGCTTTTGTGACTTGAAGACTTGGCTTGAATCTGAGAAGCCTCATGATATGAAAACTTGGCTCAGATTTGGGAAGCTTCGAAATTTAAGACTTAACTCAAATTTGATGAGTTTCATGACATGCATTTTAGACTAGTGCGTCGAGGAGCATTTTAACTTGAAGATTTTACTTGAATTTGATCAACTTTATGACATGCATTTTAAGCTTATCCATCGAAGAGAATTTTGACTTGAACATTTTGCTTGAATTTGATGAGCTTTGAAACTTGAAGATTCTGCTAAAATTTTGATGAACTTTATGACATGCATTTTAGGATCATGCATTGATGAAATTTTCGACTAGAATATTTTGATTGAATTTCATGAGTTTTAAAACTTGAAGATTCTGCTTTAAATTGAGAAACTACACAACTTGAAGAGTTAGTTCAAAATTGAAGAGCTTCACGACATGAAGATTTATCTTGAATTTGATGAGCTTTATTACATTATGATTTATCTTGAATTTGATGTGCTTCAAGACATGTAGTTTAGACTCGTACGTCGAGGAGTATTTTGATTTGAAGATAGCTTGAATTTGAGGAGCTTTAGAACTTTTAAACTTAGCTTGAATCTAATGAGTTTCATGACATGCATTTTAGGCTCGTGTGTTGATGAGCATTATGAATTGCAGTTTAGAATTGTACGTCAAAGAGCATGACAACTTACATAGACTCTTCAATTTCAATTTCGGCTAAAAGTTTGTCCTCATCCTCAATATCAATTACATTATCTTCATAATGTTTGAAGTTGGACAACTCTTGATCTCCATTTGAAGTCATACTCAGTTCAATTCATGAGCACGAGTTGCTAGTTCTTCAAATGTTTTAGGTTTTATGCCTTGTAATATGTAACAAAGATCCCAATGCATTCCTTGGATGCATATTCAATCCCAGAAGTTTCACTAAGGCTATCTTTGTAGTTAAGGCTCAAGCTCCTCCAACAATTTATGAAGTCAATGGCTTGTTCATAATTCCTTTGACGGGCGTTTTCAATCTCTATCATTGCTCACAAAATGTCTTTTTCTATAAAAAATGCTTAAGGAAATGTTGTTCCATCTACTCCCACCTATCGATTAAACTAGATACAAGATCCATGTGTCATTCGAAAGTAATTCCACTGTAGATCTAACAAACTTCTTAACAAGAAAATGACCATATTTTCAACATTACTCTAAGTTTTGACAAAGTGTGATACATGTTGTTTCAAATTTTCATTGTCGTCAAATTGCTGCAACTTAGGAGGTTGATAGCCAACATGTAAGTTTAGGTTATCAATTCTTTGAGGATACAATTTTACATATGTGAGATGATACTTGAACGTGGACTTAGATTTATCTTTGATAGCCTCTTTGATGAAGTCCTTCAATTTGTCAATGGGAAATAGACCTTCTGCAGACACTTGAAACTCCTTGATGATGATTTCTTATTTTGTGAAGAACTCTCTTTTCTGTTGAGTTTCATGAAGCTTTTCACATTATTGAGTGGATTTTCTTTCCTCCATATTCTCCATCATGTTTTTCAACTTGGTAATTTAAACGTCTTGACTTTTGATGTACTTTGATAGGCCTTCAATTACTTTCATCAAATTTACAAGTTGTTCTTCTATGGCAAAAGTTTCAA
This sequence comes from Solanum lignicaule, assembly GCA_029582545.1. Lineage (NCBI taxonomy): Eukaryota > Viridiplantae > Streptophyta > Magnoliopsida > Solanales > Solanaceae > Solanum > Solanum lignicaule. The sequence continues at coordinate 70,084 of JAJOOF010001904.1, read as the reverse complement.
TCACCATCGCTTGCATCACTGTCATAGATGATGGAGCATAACACTGATTTTCTAAAATATGAGATGTAGATATATTATGCGGAGTACATCCAGCACATAAGACATCACATCGATTAAAGTAAAGGACTTTTTGGATGGAGATAAGCTCAAATGGGAAAGAACTCTCTCAACCATTGGAGAAATATATTTTTTTGTGTATTTTACAGGAGACTTGACACCTTTTGAAGATGAACCAAAATAGTAGAAGATTCGACTGACACTAGTAAGGCTCTTTTTCCTAGAAATTTGACTTGATTCGTTGTGACAGATCTCATTCTTCCCACAGTAACATCAATGATGTGTTCCACATCAACGCATAATTTGGATCCATCAATTTCTTAAGATGCGGATATGGATGCAGATGTAGATTTCAAGTTGATCATCTTGTAAGCCATCTCAGTGTTCTTGTAACACTCGGAAACTAGGAAGTTAAACTAGAGCTTTACGTGACAGTTCCAGAGTTTGATGTGAGGGTTAGAGTTGTAGATTCGACTTCCCATACTTATAATGAAGGTTTTAGGGCTAGGGCATCAAGGTACGACCCCCCAAGGACCAACCAAGGGTCCTTGGAGGGGACCCAAAATAGTCCCTAGAAACTGCCCAAAAATGGGCGACCTACGGATGGGACTCACTTCCCGTATGTGGACCCATGCCCCGTGGGAAGGGGTCATAGGGTATGACCCCTAAAACCAAGCCACAGTACCCATCCATGCTTGACCAGTAGAGGCCGTGGGTGGACCCACGGTCCGTGGATGTGGTCTCGTGGGTTGGGGACAGTGTTGGCTTCGAGGTGGTTTAAGTTGGGAACTTAGGGGTCATTCCATAATTAGTTAGGGGTTAAGTGGTGTCATTTTATTAGAAATTAGTCTACCTATATAAACCTTATATACCCCTAAATACATTTATCCTAGACATTATTTTCCAATTCACCAAAGAAACTAACTTCCCAAAAAGCTTCTCTCTAGAAAACTCAAGAAGAAGAAGAAGAGAAGCAATCTAGGTCAAAATCCTTCATTGTTGCAAGCATTATAAGGCCTTTGCAATCAATGTATTATAGCTTATTCATCGTTGGATTATTCCATCCATGGAGCCCCTATATTTCCCCCAGTTGTGAAAATGAACCCCCAATTCTAGCTAGGGTTTCTTCTTATGTTGTGGGTAGTGCTCGGTATGAATCCAATTGAGTGGATATTACTTTTTTATGATTGTTTTAGTATTGAATTATGATATTATTATGAATTTATATGTTTTCCATGGTTAACCCTAGTCTAATTGATGAAATTAATATTATGTGGGTTTATGCCATGAAAGGTGATATTGAAGACTTAGAGATGATTTTATAAAATTAAAGATGTCTATAGTAATTGTTCATGCATGAAAGCTCGTAGACAAGAATTCAGTTAGATTATATAGGGATTCTAGGTTGAAAGGCTTACTAACCTAAAATGAATCAAAGCATGTTACACTAGAATAGCTTGAAGTTGTGACCTAAGATCCCTTCATGAATAGCTTAACTTGGTAAGATAAGACCATGCTTGGTAGCTTGAGATAGGACTTTTCATGGTAGCAAGATTGTGGAATCATACTCTCCTAAAGGTAGATTGAACTAGCATCATAGAATGCATTTACTGATAGCATGACTTGGTTAGGCCAAGTCCATTTCATGGTAGCTTAGGATTGAGAAAAAATACTCTCCTAAGGGTAGATTACATTAGCATCATAGTGTGCTTGTAGGGTAGCATGACTTAGTTGGTCTAATACTATTTCATGGTATCTAGGATAGAATACTAGTACCCTTCCTAGAATAGCTTGGACTTGCATGTTTAGTATGTTTTTCCATAGTAGGTTGGTCTAATCCAATAAGGTGACTTTTCCTTCGTAGCTTGGTCTAGCCTAATAGGGTGTTATTCCTTGGTAGTCTAGAAATGATAAATAGTAATCATTGAAGTATGATAGCCTAAAGTAAGCACTTAGCATGGGTAGGATTATGAGGTATTATTCATGCATTGCACAAGTATAAATTGAAGCTACTTATGAAGTATTTCTCTTATGTGTTGCATGCTTAGCATGGGTTGAATAATAGTACTTTCCCTTGGTAGCCTTGAATAGGTGAATTATGACGATTCATGAGTAATGGCTTGTCTTGGACTAGTAAATAGGTACCCTTCTATGACTATTATGAATATCAGGGACAAGTCTCTAATATATGTAGCATGTATATGACGGAACTAGATTACTTCAAGGAAGTATTGTAAGCATGTTCTAATATGAGATTGCCTATATGATATATGGTTAGCTTGGATTGTTGCTATAATCTCCTTTCCTTGATATGTTTACTAAAGGTGAAGATTCCCTTATCTATGAGAAATAAGCTAAGGATGAGACCATAAGATGGTAAGTATGATTATGATGACTTAGTGTGGATGGGATTATGGGGTCTTATCCATGCAATGCACAAGTATGCTTTGAGGTTACTTGAGGAGTAAGTTTTCTTATGATATGAAGGACTAAGGGTTGAATAATGCTTATATGATGCTTATGTTGGAGACTTTGCTTATGATTATGTTATTGTCTCTTATTCTTATAGTTATGTTTCATGAAGTATCTCTTATGCTTATGGAGTATGTCTTATATTGACTAACCCTTATATTATGCTCTTATGATGTTATGCTAGCTATCATATTTAGTGCTTTTGTACTAACGCACACTCTTGCCTACATTCTAATAAAATGTAAGGTTCGGTGATTTGAGTTCCATTCTTGAGGATAGGTTTTTAAGGAGCAAGGAGTTGCAAACTTGGTGAGTCATCATTGCTTTGGGGACAAAAACATGATTTCCTTTTATGTCTTTCTCAATGTTTTGAGACTATTGTATGGGCTATGTCCCAAGAGTTATTCAAAGTTGTAATAGATGGTTTGAGACAAAGTGTAGTAAGACTTCCGCTAGCTTTCAAAAAGACTTTGATTGTATGGATAATGTTTTTAAAATTTCCATACCTTTATATTATCTTATGTTATGGTATGATAACAGCTTGTATGAAACCCCTTCAGGGTCAAGTACGCCATGTTACATCTAGGGTGTACCCTTAGGTCGTGACAAACTTGGTAATCAGAGCACAAGGTTTAGAATGGTTCTAGGATTGTCTCAAACCACGTCTAGTAGAGTCTTGTTCATAAATGTGAGGCACGCCACATTTATATATAGGAGGCTATTGAATGTTTAGGAAATATCACTTCTTCATTCTCTAAGTCCTGCAAAAGAGTTTGGCTCTTGTAGGCTATCCATGTCCTATGGTTTTTCAGGGTATGGCTAATACAAGGGCAAATGCTAAGAGAGATGAGGAAGGCAATGTGGATCAAGAGGTTCCTCTCCAAGTTCCACACCAAGCTCCTCTCCAAGCTCCTCTCCAAGCTACAATTGACTCTATAGGGGAGAATATGTCAAATGTGGAGATTAGGTTAGCCTTCCAAATGTTGGCCCAAGATTTGACGACTCAAGCTCAAGTCGTGACTTCTGAAGTCAATAGAGAGAGGGTAGGTCCGGTGAATTCTAATGTGAATTCTGCGGCTTTAAAAGTGACAGTGTTCATGAGAATGAATCCTTCGGAGTTTTATGGCTCTAAAGTGGAGGAAGATCCTCAAGGGTTTATAGATGAGGTGTATAAGGTGCTTGTTATCATGGGGTTGACTTCTGTAGAAAAAGCAGAGTTAGTCGCTTACCAATTGAAGGATGTACCATATGTATGGTATGAATAACTAAAAGATGGTAGGCCGGTAGAAGCAGGCCCCATAGAGTGGGAAGTGTTCAAATTAGCATTCCTTGATAGGTTCTTTCCCCGAGAGTTGAGGGAAGCTAAGGTGGAAGAGTTCATTAACCTTAGGCACGGTAGCATGAGTATTAAGGAGTATGCCTTGAAATTTACCCAACTATCCAAGTATGCTCCGTCTATGGTAGTGGATTCCTGAGATAGGAGGAGTATGTTCTTGATGGTGTGTCCGACTTGGTATCAAAAGAATGTCGTACGTCAATGCTCCATGATAATATGTATATCTCACGTCTTATGATGTATGCTCAACAAATGGAAAAGGATAAACTCAAGGATAAATCTAGGGAGAAAAAGAGGTGTAGGATGGATGATGATAAGTCCTCATATTGGGTCCAATGGACATGGTTACTCTAGGAGGCGACAAAGGTTTTCCGGACAAGGTTCTTTTAATACCCCTAAGAATAAGGAGGAGAGGGTATCTAACCCTATGCCACAAGGGATTAGTAATGAGTCTCTATGGCCTACTTGTGCTAGGTGTGGTAAGAGACATGAGGGTAGGTGTTTGGTCGGTAGAGAGGGTTGCTTTAGTTGTGGTGAGAGTGGCCACAAGATGAAAGATTGTCCAAAGGCAAGGGTTACAAGAAGAGAGGGTAAGCAAGTTGCCACTAGTGGTTCAGACGAGATTGTTCAAAAGAAGAATAGGTTTTATGTCCTCCAAGCTAAAAATGATCAAGAGTGATATTCTTATGTGACTAACAGTATGTGTTTCATGTTTTATTAGATTTCGGTATTGTTTGGTCTTTTGTGACTTGATATGATAGACTTTGAAGTTATCTTTAGTATGAATGATGTTTAGAAGAGTTTGTATAGGCTTAATCCCAAGGGGGAGATGATGTGCCTAGGTAGCGAGGCCATTGTGTGTTTATGTGTGGCCATGATTTCTTTATATGCATGGTCATGAAAAAGTTTAGGTCTTGGTAGAAATGACTTATATGCATTGTTTTACCTCTAGTTGTAGTGCATTGAGTAGAGTTACCTATTTGACTTCATGAGATGAATATATGATCATGCCTTAGTTTGGAGTTGAAAGATTCCTCCTTAAATAATATGTTTTTTTAGAGTAAAATGCATATAGGATCCATGAGTGTATTAGTTAGCATGTTTTAGTTAGGAGAAGGTATTTCATCCTATAATATGAGAAATGATGAGTTTTCATGCATAATGGGTTGTTAGATGTAGTTCCTACTTCCTTGTGTTGCATTGAGTATGTCTATCTTGGAGTTGAAGTTTTCCTCCTTTGTTGATGTGCATTTAGATGAGTTGCATGCATGATTGGATGCTAGTCTAGAGTCGTTTCCTTTAAGAAGTGTTTAGAATCGTCATTCGAGGACAAATGATCCCAATGGGGAGATATTGTAACACTTGGAAACTAGTAAGTTAAACTAGAGTTATACGTGAGAGTTTTAGAGTTTGATGTGAGGTTTAGACTCATAGATTCAACTTCCCGTACTTAGAATGAAGGTTTTAGGGCTAGGGCGTCAAGGTTAGACCCCCCAAGGACCAACCAAGGGTCCTTGACGGGGACCCAAAATAGTCTGTAGAAATTGCCCAAAAATGGGCCATCTACGAATGGGACTCACGGTGAGTAGGTGGACCCACGCCCCATGGGAAGGGGTCGTGGGTCAAGACCCCTAAAACCAAGCCATGGTAACCATCCACGCTTAACCAGTACAGGTTGTGGGAGGACCCACGATCCATGGACGTTGTCTCGTGGGTTTGGGGCAGTGTTGGCTTCAAATTAGTTTAAGTTGGGGACTTAGGGGTCATTCCATAATTAGTTAGGGGTTAATTGGTGTCGTTATATTAGTAATTAGGCCACCTATATAAACCTAATAGACCTCTAAATATATTGATCCTAGACATTATTTTCCAATTCACCAAATAACCCAACTTCCCCAAAAATCTTCTCTCTAGAAAACTCAAGAAGAAGAAGAAGAAGAAGAAGAAGAAGAAGAAGAAGAAAAGCAATCTAGATCAAAATCCTCCATTGTTGCAAGCATTATGAGGCCTTTATAATCAATGTATTATAGCTTATTCATCATTGGATTATTCCATCCATGGATCCCCCTATATTTCCCCCAATTGTGAAGATGATCCCCCAATTCTAGCTAGGGTTTCTTCTTATGTTGTGGGTAGTGTTGGGTATGAATCCAATTGAGTGGATATTACTTTTTTATGATTTTTTTAGTATTGAATAATGATATTATGATGAATTTATATATTTTCCATGGTTAACCCTAGTCTAATTGATGAAATTGATATAATGTGAATTTATGCCATGAAAGGTGATATTGAAGACTTTGAGATGATCTTATAAAATTGAAGATGTCTATAGTAATTGTTCATGCATGAAAGCTCGTAGACATGAATTCAGTTACATTATAAAAGGATTCTATGTTGAAAGGCTTACTAACCTAAAATTAATCAAAGCGTGTTAGACTAGAATAGCTTGAAGTTGTGACTTAAGATCCCTTCCTGAACAGCTTGACTTAGTAAGATAATACCATGCTTGGTAGCTTGTGATAGGATTTTTCATGGTAGCTTAGGATTGAGGAATCGTACTCTCCTAAGGGTAGCTTGAACTAGCATCATAGAATGCATTTCATGATGGCATGACTTGGTTAGGCCAAGACCATTTCATGGTAGCTTAGGATTGAGAAACCATAATCTCCGAAGGGTATCTTACATTAGCATAATAGGGTGCCTGTAGTGTAGCATGACTTAGTTAGTCTAAAACTATTTCATGGTAGCTAGGATGGAACATGTGTACCCTTACTAGAATAGCTTGGACTTGCATGTTTAGTATGTTCTTCAATGGTAGCTTGGTCTAATCCAATATGGTGACTTTTCCTTGGTAGCTTGGTCTAGCCTAATAGGGTGATATTCTTTGGTATTCTAGAAATGATAAATAGTAATCATTGAAGTATGATAGCCTAAAGTAAGCACTTAGCATGGGTAGGATTATGGGGTCTTATTCATGCATTGCACAAGTATAACTTGAAGCTACTTATGCATTATGTTTCTTATATGTTGCATGGTTAGCTTAAGTTGAGTAATAGTACTTTTCCTTGGTAGCCTTGAATAGGTGAATTATGACCATTCATTAGTAATGACTTGTCTTGGACTAGTAAATAGGTACCCTTCCATGAATCTTATGAATATGAGGAACAAGTCCCTAATCTATGTAGCATGTATATGATGGAACTAGATTGCTTCAAGGAAGTATTGTAAGCATGTTCTAATATGAGATTGTCTATATGATATATGGTTAGCTTGGATTATTGTTATAATTGCCTTTCCTTGATATGTTGACTAAAGGTGAAGCTTCCCTTATCTATGAGAAATAAGCTAAGGATGAGACCATAAGATGGTAAGTATGATTATGATGACTTAAAAGTGGTACTTAGTGTGGATGAGATTATTGGGTCTTATCCATGCATTGCACAAGTATTCTTTGAGGTTACTTGAGGAGTATGTTCTCTTATGATACGAAGGACTAAGGGTTGAACAATGCTTATATGATGCTTATGTTGGAGACTTTGCTTATGATTATGTTATTGTCTCTTATGCTTATAGTTATGTTTCATGAAGTATCTCTTATGCTTATGGATTATGTCTTATATTGACTAACCCTTATATTATGCTCTTATGATGTTATGCTAGCTATCATATTTAGTACTTTTGTACTAACGCATACTCTTGCCTACATTCTCATCAAATGTAGGGTTCGGTGATTTGATTCCATTCTTGAGAATCGGTTTCTAAGGAACAAGGAGTTGAAGACTTGGTGAGTCTTCATAGCTTTGGGGACAAATCCACCATTTCCTTTTATGGCTTTCTTTATGTTTTTTAGACTATTGTTTGGGCTACTTTCCAAGAGTTATTCAAAGTTGTAATAGATGGTTTGAGACAAAGTGTAGTAAGACTTCCGCTTGCTTTTAAAAAGACTTCGATTGTATGGATAAAGTTTTTAGAATTTCCGTACTTTTCTATTAACTAATGTTATGGTATGCTAAGGGCTTGTATGAGACCCTTTTAGGGTCAAGTACGCCATGTTACATCTAGGGTATACCCCTGGGTCGTGATAGTTTTGAACATTATTTTTGAAGGGAAGAGAAAAGAGGTCAAGATTGTCCCATTGGGCGTGCCAATTTTTATGCGTCTATAGATTTATCCCTGAAATACAACAAACAGGAAAGGAAAATAGCAAGCAAACAAGAGTATTTGAATTTGAATTTATGCGAATGTTACAATCTGTATGAAATCTTTAAGAAAAGATATGTAATCCCCTGATTCTTCTCTCCACGACTTTTCTTGATTTGATGAAATACTTACGGCTCAACACTTGGAGCAAATACTTCTTTGTATGCGAAAGACTTGCAGATCAGCACTGAAAAGCAAGGATGCTCTACATATTTCTATTTTTGTTCTTATTTTTCTTCTTCCTCTTTTATTTCTTATGAAGACCCCTTTATATAGTTGTGATCTAGGGTTTTGGGGGTATTTCGGTCTTCAAATATTTTTAGAGGACCTTGGGCTTGAAAAGAACAAGTTGGGCTTGTATTATCAACTTAATGGACTGACCCAAATGTAAATTGGACTTTATTTAACTCCTATATTTTGACTTAAATATTAATCCGACTTTATTAACCAGTAATATGACTTGGTCAATATATCATGAATTTATGGAATAATCCAAAATATAATATGGATTTATCAATAAAATTTCACTGTATAAACGCTTTTTACTTTAGTTCCTAAATTTGTTAGCTTTTGTTAAATCGATACTATAAATTTGTGTTTCTGGTTCACTGTTTCATTTTGGCTAGTGATGCTCCCAATTGCACATGCAAGTGTACGTGGTCACGCAAGTAATATTGTGGCTCTTAAAAGAACCATATTATCGAACCCAAAGGACTTGTCAATTAACTATTTTTACTAAATTATACTGGTCTAATTATTTATTTAAGAGTGTCAAAAGAAAAGAATGCAAGAACAAAATAATAAAATTACTTACAATAGTTGGAAAATCCCAGGGCTGCAGCATGTATTGGATTTCATATATAATATTTTTGGCTTAGAATTAAATTTAGTTGTCAAGTTACTGATTTATAGGGTTGATGATATGATCTGGGTTATACGCCTCTCATCACCTACCCCAGTTAGCTATCTAACTACATCATTGAGCGGGGATAAATAGACTAACTGGCGAGCATTTATATTTCATCCTATTTCGTAACCAAGCAAGGTGTTCATCTAGGCGTCACTCCTGAACATTTATCACCTCAATCTAATGGGTGGACCGAGCTCTCTATATTCTCTGGTCTATCTAACCCCTCATCTCTCGATTTTAAGATTAGACAATAGATTTATCTCTAAATGGCCAGTCAAGAAATACTAAACCAAGAATATAGAAGTAACTTATAATGACAACCAAGAATTAATTCATAAACCTCAAATAATCAACATTTAATTCGTGGTTACAGCCCCAGAACAAGGGCGTTTAGCCACTAATCTCTAAGAAAACAAGAAGAAGAAAAGAACCCTAAAAAGTAGTGGCAACTTTTTACTTGATGCCCTATTATTGATCTCCCCTCTAGATTGATGTTTTATAATTGCCTGCCTCCAATAATTATTTCTATGGACTATTTATAGATGTAGTAAATCCTAAATAAAATACCTGAGTCCAAAATAAATTGGAAAACCAAAACCCAAACGGAATTGAATTCCGCGTGAACAGTGGTTGTCGCCCAGCCGCCTCACTTTAATTTCCTGTGGCTTTCCTTGAGTGCCACGGGCAAATTTGTGCAATTTCACTTGCCCTTTTTATTCCTTATATATTATTATATTCAATTTAATCCATTAAGCTGTCTGCTTGATTTCCTTCTTCAACTTTTCATCTTTAATTCATTTTAGCTCCAAACTTCTTCAACTTTACACCAATTTACTCCTACAAATAAAATACACTATTTAGCACAATTCATAAAATTAATGTTAAAAAAAGACAAATATAAATAATAAATGTGAGGCAATAATGATTAAAATATATATTTTTGGCCTCACATCTACACCCCACACTTAATCATTTGCTCGTCCTCAAGCAAGCATTAAAGCTCATCTCAAATAAATCATACTAGGTTTGTCATCACTTTGGTTAATACAAACAATTAGGCCATATACCAATTTCAAAACATCAAGTACAATTCTCAATCATTATGCAAGACATCCAAATAAACAACAAACCTCTAACCTCCTACCTCAAAGAAAGACTTTGAACTCATCAAATTTAAGCTTGCTCCCCTACTCTCAACAAAGAAAGTTAATAAAATCACACATATCCATCATGAAACAAGTTCCCTCACAAGAAGAAATAGTCCACACACTCAATTCAAAAGATTGAATATAAATTAAAAACTTCATATCAAGAACAACTCTCACACTCACAAAGAAAATTCACATGTATGCACAAAGAACCATATGCTTGCCCATTATGTACATCTCCACTAATTAAGCATGCTCGAATAGAATCAAATAGAACTTTAACGGGTTGTAATGTAGGCTAGGAGACGTGTAGGAAAACTATATAATAGTGACTTACACTTCCTTAAGCACTTTGCACTTTGAAAAAATTTCACCCATTATTTTCTTCTCTTTATTTTCAACTCTTTCTTCAACCATTATTTCACAAGTAATTCTCATCATCTCATGAATGCTTCAATCTTTTTCTTTTTCTTTTTTAGTTTTCCTTCATAATAACCACCCTCAACTTACGTATTTTACATGCGTTAAGGTGCACGATGTCCTTGGAAAGACCAGGGCCATCATCAAGGAAACTTCTTTTTTTTCTTGTCGCACTCTTTCAAAGAGGGCCTTTTAAACACTTTGTAGCTATCATTGATCACCTTTTACACTCAACCATCCCTTTTCTTCAGAATTGATAATTAGAATAAGTCTATGCTATAATGCTCAAGAAAGCAAGATGCAAAAACTAGGGATTCAACAAAAATAGTCAAGGGAAAAATATGGCTACCAACAAAAGGCTACAGGCTCAAAAGGGCTAACTAGTTGGAAAATCCCAGGGCTGCAGCATGTATTGGATTTCATGTATCATATTTTTGGCTTAGAATTAATTTTAGTTGTCAAGTTACTGATTTATAGGGTTGATGATATGATTCGGGTTATACGTCTCTCATCACCTACCCCAATTAGCTATCTAATTACATCGTTGAGCAGGGATAAATAGACTAACTGGTGAGCATTTATATTTCATCATATTTCGTAACCAAGCAAGGTGTTCGTCCGGGCGTCACTCCTGAACACTAATCACCTCAATCTAATGGGTGGACCGAGCTCTCTATTTTCTCTGGTCTATCTAACTTCTCATCTCTCGATTTTAAGATTAGACAATAGATCTATCACTAGATGGCCAGTCAAGAAATACTAAAACAAGAATATATAAGTAACTAATAATGACAACCAAGAATTAATTCATAATACCTCAAATAATCAACATTTAATTCGTGGCTACAGCCTCAGAACAAGGGTGTTTAGCCACTAATCTCTAAGAAAACAAGAAGAATAAAAGAACCCTAATAAGTATTGACAACTTTTTACTTGATGCCTTATTATTGATCTCCCCTCTAGATTGATATTTTATAATTTTCTGCCTCCAATAATTATTTCTATGAACTATTTATAGTTATAGTAAATCCTAAATAAAATAACTGAATCCAAAATAAATTGGAAAACCAAAATCCAAACGGAATTGAATTCCGCGTGAACAGTGGCTGTCGCCCAACCGCCTCACTTTAATTTCATGTGGCTTTCCTTGGGTGCCACGTGGCGGCAGTTACTTGCAAATTTGTGCAATTTCACTTGCCCCTTTTATTCCTTATATATTATTATATTTAATTTAATTCATTAAGCTATCTCCTTGATTTCCTTCTTCAACCTTTCATCTTTAATTCATTTTAGCTCCAAACTTTTTCAACTTTACACCAATTTACTCCTACAAATAAAATACACTATTTAGCACAATTCATTCTAAAAAAAGACAAATATAAATAATAAATGTGAGACAAATAATAATTAAAATATATATTTTTGGCCTCACATCAGCTAGTGTTGTTTTGACTTCTATATGTCATTGTTATTTTTATTCATTTTTTCTATTATTTTGGGTTTCTGTTTGTTTTAGTTTAGTTGTTGTTTCCATGTTTGTTCGTATCCAGTTTCTTCAAAATTGTTTAAATTAGTTTTATGTGTTTGTCAAAAATGTTTCTAGCAACCTTTATTGTTATTATTGGGTGTCTTGTCATTTATATTTAGTTTTATTTATTTTAGTTGTCTGTTAAATAAATACAGTAGTTCTTTTTTTTTTTTGACATTATTTATTTACAATGTGGTGAAGTCTTTGCTGTTAGAGTTTCATTCTTAATTTAATTGATCATCTCTAATTTTTAATATTAGTTTAATCAATAATTTATTAACGTTTGTTGGATGAAGAACAATTTTTTGTTTGTTGGCGTTGCCTCAGTTGCTTAAGAATTTTTATTATTATCATTATTTTTTTCTTTTCTTACTGTTTTGTTGATAATTAAATTTGCCAATAAAAATATCTCTCCATCAGTTTTAGAGGCTTCTCTACTATAAAGACTGAAATTTAGTTTAAGTTCATATATTTTTTATGTTGAAATTGACCGATGAGGAAATTACTGTCGATTTTCAAGGTCTGCCATGTTCGTAAGATGGATTTTTATTTTTAAGTTATTATTTGATTCATTTATTTTTATTCATAGATATTCATTACTAACACTTTTATTAAGTGTGTTTATAGGTACCCAGGAAAATTTATTATTGTCTTCATAGATGATATATTGATATACTCTCGAAGTAAGGAGGATCACGAACATCATTTGAGAATTATGCTTTGAATTCTGACGGAAAAGAAGCTCTATGCAACATTTTCAAAGTGTGAGTTTTGGCATTGTTCATAGCATTCTTGGGACATGTAGTCTTTAAAGAGGGTATAATGGTGGATCCTAAAAAGATTGAGGTAGTTCGTGAATGGGTCAAACCTACTTCAGTTACTAAAATTTGGAGTTTTTTATGACTTGCAAGTCATTATCGATGAATTATAGAGTGTTTCTCATCCTTTGCATCCCCATTAACTAGATTGACCTAGAAGGAAGTGGCTTTCCACTGCTGTGATGAGTATCAGGTTAGTTTTCAAAAAATCAAGAATTAATTAACTACTGCTTTGATTTTTACTCTACCCATGAAGGGATAGTGCTTTAATGTATATTGTGATGGTTCTTGGAATTTTTGTGGTTGTGTATTGATAGAGAAGGGAAAGGTGATATCTTACGCTTCAAGACATTTGAAGTTTCATGAGAAGAACTACCCTACTCATGACTTGGAGTTTGCGGTTCTAGTGTTTGCATTGAATACTTGGAGGTATTACCTTTATGGTGTTCACAGATCAGCATAGTCTCCAATATATATTTAATTAGATGGATCTCAATTTGAGGAAGCGAAGATGGTTGGAGTTGTTCAAGGACTAAGACATGACTGTTCTTTATCATACGGACAAGGAAAATGTAGTAGCAGATGCCTTGGGTCGGAAGATGGTGAGTATGGGTAGTCTAACCTTGTTACAGGTTAGAGACCATCCTTTAGATATCGACGGCTAGTCCTTGGACCATTGCTTTGTGAGGTTTGATATTTTATAATCTGGTATGGTTTTTGTTGCCATGTACCTTGGGTATGTTTTATTTTATATGGGTTATCATGGACCGATTGACTAAGTCTGTGAACTTCGTATCAATTCACATTACCTATAATTTAGAGAAGTTTGCCAATATCCACACTTGAGAGCTAGTTCGCTTGCATGGGTGACCATTTCAATAATTTCAGATCATGGCACATAATTGCCATCTTATTTCTAGAGGTCTATGCAGAAGGAGTTGGGCACTCAACTGGATCTTACTACAACCTTTCACCCTCAGACATATGGTCAATCCTAACGAACTATTGAGGTTCTTTAGAGGACTTGTTGTGCGAATATCTGATTGACTTTGGTGATGATTGAGATATGCTTCTACCTTTACCAGAATTTGCATACAACAATAATATTCATTCTATCATTGAGATGGCACCATTTGAGGCTTTGTATGGTATGAGATGTCAATCTCCAAATGTTGGTTTGTTGTGTTTGAGATTAGGTCATAGGGTACATATATGTTGAGAAAGTCCTTGTACAAAGTCAGGTTAATCCTTGATAGGCTTGTCATGGCTTATAGTAAAAAAAATGTGAAAATTAAAAGGTTTGTGATGTGGAGTTCATGGTGGGAGAGCAGGTTCTATTGAAGGTTTCACCCATGAATGGAGTGATGAGATTTGGAAAGAGGGAAAAATTGAGCCCAAGGTAGCTCAGTTATTTTGAGATTGTTGAGCGTATTGGTGAGGTGGCTTATTTGTTGGATGTTCCACCTTGTTAGTCGGGTGTTCACCCTGTATTTCATATTTTGATTTTGAAGAAGTATCATCAGGACAATGCTCATGTGATTTAATAGGATTCCATGTTACTTGATCAGAATTTGACTTTTGAGGAGGAGCCAATAACTATCTTGAAAAGGAAAATCTGAAAGCTTGGGTCGAAAGAGAATGCTTCAATAAAGGTTTAATAGAAGCATCATTTTGTAAAGGAGGCTACATGGGAGACAAAGTGAGACATGAGGATCAGATATCCTCAACAATTTGAATGATCAGGTATATTCTATTCTTTTACGTTTGAGGAGGAATTTTTGCTTTTGTGGTAGATGATGTAATGACTCATTAAGTCAATTTTTGAGCATTAGAACCTCTTCCTTTAAATAAAAGACCCTTCTTGTAAATTTAAAATGACTATTCTTTTACTATACGTTTAACTATAGTTAATAAATTTGACGGGTAATTTTTAGATAGTTAATTTAGCTGATAATAATTGGATAAATATGAAATTTATGAAGACCCTATACTATTTAGCACATTTTCATTAAAATAAGTTAGTGAAACTTGTCACTTTTAATACATAGCTATTTAAGATAATAAAAGTAAAAAAAAAGGCGATAACATACCTACGGTGTCGATACGAGAACAAATGCATTCAAGTAAGGGCTTCCACTTTGAACTCTTTATGTAGTGGATTTAGGTTAGAAGTGCTTGAATGTTCAAATAATGTTGTTGTTGTAAGTGTGTTCCTAAAAAAAATTGGAGAAAATTTTCAATGGAAATTTATTTGAAAATTATGGAGTAATCATTATAATGATGGAAAAGAGGGTGAGTATGAGTTCAATGCACTGTTGGGTGGTGTCATTCATATTATTTGTTTTCTTTCTGTTGTTTCCATGGTGACAGTTAAAGATAGTGTAGTTGTTGTTTTTATTTCAGATTCATTTTCATGGTTTTTAGATTTGATACAAGTTTACACATAGTGTGTCAAGAAATTAAATATTAGGTATATTGTATTATATGAATATCATTAGAATTGTGTTATTTGAAGGAAGCAAATGCAATGACTCTTGGGGGTAATTTCGGTGGCTTCACGTGTTTTCACAATTTTACCCGTTCACGTAGCATCCTTATGGCTTTTGTGTGATGCTGGGTTGGGTGTCATGCTTCATCAATTCCATCAGCTTCGGAAGGGTCTTTTTGGTCTAGTGTGACGATTGGTTCGTGATTTGAGACTTCCATTTGGAGTTGGTGTGAATAGACATTTTAGCTTTTGAGTTTTGCCTAAAGATTGACTTTGGTAGGCTTTCTTGGTAAGCACACTCCAAATCAAATTCCTTTAGCGTGGTTATCTCGAGAATGTCGAGTTTGGTCTAGAAGGACTTTTGTTTCAATTCCCGAGGCTATTGGGTTGAGTTTCTAGCTTTTGGCATTTTGTTTGTGTTTCTTTGTAATGTGTTGACTTTGATAAACATTTTGACAAAATGACATCGGAGAGCTATTCCATTCTGTTGAGTCGAGAATGTTTTTACAAGTTGTTTGCACTTTTTGTTTGCATCATTTGGACTATGAATGAATTCTGAGGGCTTGTTTGAAGTTTTGAACACTTGGCCATTTTTCTTAAAATCTGGTGTCTGGTGCGACGGCTTATGCGAACTCTTTATCACTTAAGCGATGGCCATCTGAGGGGCAGGGGCCACTTAAGTGACTATCCTTTGGCTTTTGCGAAGGCTGCTTAAGCAATCAAGTGGCCTCTTAAGCGAACAACACCCCTTTGGAGGGCTCTGCTTTTGTGAACATTTGAATGGTTAAGCAATGTCCGCTTTTGCGAACATATTTTGGCAAAATCCCATTCTTTTCTCTTTATTCAAACCTCGATATCATGAGCTAGGAAGCTCCATTTTGGGTGATTCAAGTTGTGTTTTGTCCGTAATTGGTGTTGTTACGTGTGGGACTTGTTGGGTGAGCGCGAAGACCGTTGATGTGAGGTTCATTCTTCTCCAAAGGGGCTGCTCAGCCCTCATTCTTGTTCTTTTTTTGGTATTTAATTACATGTGTTGTTTTCTCCCTTTTAATGCATCAAATTGTGTCCCATTTTGGGACACAAGCTTGTAATGGCATATAAGACCTATTAATGGAGTCAATTTTGGGATTCTTGGTGAAGGTCCGCATTCCCATTTTGACTAGATTTTTGGCTCCACCTCTTATTATTGTGATTTTGGTGTCTATATTTCTTTGTTGGTGGCATTATGATCAAAATTTGGCCAGCGTGCTGGTGATCCGAGGAGATTTGAGGAGGAGAGATCTATTCCAACAATTGTGGAGCACGCGTGTTTCGCTTCGAGGTAGGCTACAATGTCCTTCTTCTTTGATTGAGCTTTCTTAGATGATGTTTAAGAATTATTGCATGTGATTTGGGATTATATGTAGCGGGTTTTGGTTTATCTCCCTTATCTTTATATTTCAAATTCTTCCCAAGCCCTAGGGTAGTTAGAATTGTGAAATCCTTAGGTTAGGTTGAGGATTCTTTGCTTGTGCCTTAGTTTAGTACTTTTAATAACCGTAGAGTTTTGGCTCGGTACCTTGCCTGTTTTCATTGTGATTATTACCTTTGAATGATATTTGATTTATCCTTAGATTTTATAGCTACTTCTTCGAAGTGGTTCTTAAGTTGGGTTCTCTTTTGTAGTGCGGGGACCATGAGATCGTGTTGCTTGTAGGGTTTTGCTCTGCTTAGACTTGTACTTTTGATGAGGTTCCTATACCTTGTTTTAGGTTTGGACTCCATTCCATGCTTCTGTTGTCATAAAATGGGGTTAGTCTAACACCCCGGAAATTAGTAGGCTAAACTAGAGCTAAACGTGAGGGTTAGAGTCAAGGAAGGAGGTCAAGGACCAAGGGAATGGGCTAAGCCAGCCTACATTGCAGTAGGCACTACCCCACCTACCACACCCACCCACGGCTCGTGGGATGGTTCGTGAAGGGCTAGGCAGTAGCCTCCCCAAATCTTCCAACACGTTTCTCCTCTTCACGAGCCACTTCACGGCTCGTAATAAAGACTACGGCTCGTGGAGGGGAGTGGGGTGTATGGGTGTGGAAAGGAAGTGGCAAGCCACTGCCTCAAAGCCCACGAGAGGGACCACGACTCGTGGCAAGCACCACGGCTCGTGGAGCCCTCCGTAAAGGTGCCTTGGGAATGTGGGCTAAAGGCACTTGTTGCCTAGTCACTTCCTCAAGTCCACAAAGGGGACCACGGCTCATGGGACCCCACATGAGGCCTGGGAAGCCCACATAAAGTGAAGGGTGTTTTGGGTAATTCTGGTTTTAATCCCAATTAAGGGAGGTCGTTTTGCCTTAACTTAGGGTTAATTTATAAGTCATTTTAACCCAAAATTCCACCCATTCAACTCATTATTTCCAAGACCCAAATCAATTCCCAAAAGCTCTACTCTCAAATATTTCTCTTTCTAAAAGTTAGAAGAACAAGAAAAAGGAAGTTCATCTAGGTTCAAGGTCACTGTTCAATTCTTCCATTGAAGCATAACATTGGGCTTTGTGATCAAGGTATGGTAGTTTTCATCCATGGAGTCCTCTCAAAACCTTCAATTTCAAAAGATAGAAATCCTGAAAAGTTAGGTTTTGATTCAAAAGTCATGGGTTCTTTTCAAACTTGTTTCTAATGGTTGAATTATGTTATTATAAGCATGAATTGATGATTTCCTATGAGTTTTATGTTGTATTACCAAGAACCCATGAATTCCCCATAATTCACAATTGTGATCTTGTAATGTGGGTCCTTGTTGATGAAAGGTGAATTTGATGAATTGATGCATGAGGTGATAGAATCACATAAATGATATTAATATCCATGTTTAAAGCTTGAATTTTAGATGTGTTGATTGAAAGTGAACTTTGAACCTTGAAAGGGAAAAATATGAGATTATGCATGTTTTTATGAAGTTTATGCAAAATGCTTTAAGAACACTTTGAGAGTGAAGTGTCAATGATTATGTTAATGTTGTTGTGTTGATTGAAAGGACATTCTCATGAACACATAATGAGCATGATGTGAAAGGTACTCTCATATAATGAATATTCTAGGTTGAGAGGCTTTTTCACCTAATTGAATCTAGTACTTACATGTAGACATGGATGGTGAAAGGTATTCTCACCCATGATCTAATGAACAACCCTAATGAACTATGTTTAATTGAGTGTCAAGGACACCCCTCCATGAGACATGAAACAAGTTATGACTTAGTACGTACTCTGTGGGATATATGCTTAGCATAAAGTGGATATTGATGGGAGATGGAAACTCTCCTGATAGAAAGGCCAAGTTTTTAAGTGGAATCTCTCCCGATAGAAAGGCCGGGTTCCTAGAAGCAATCTCTTGATATGGAAGATCCCCCATTAGAAAGATCGGGTTTCTAGGAACAATCTCCTTGTCCCATAAACTATGTGCCCTTGTAAGATATTTAGTTAGTGGATCCACCTAAGCTAACAAACCATGGTTCTACCTTAGGCAAGTAGGACAACCCTTTTCAGTGTGGGTAACACTTGGTGATAATGTTATAGCTCACATCGTCTCATGTGTGTTAAGGCTATTTCTCATAATAACAAGAACATGAATAATGAACTAAGGCATGCTTAAGGAAGTATCACGTAAGTGTTCAAAATTTATAAAGATGATGCTAGCTTGTGTTGACTACGATGATATGAGTTATGATTTCCAACTACCTCTCATATGATGTTTAAGCTTCTTAAATTGCATGTCATGAAATGAAATGTCTCTTTTAGCATTCCAAGTGTTTTTATGCATGGCTACCATACTTAGTGTATTTTTGTACTAACGCCTACTTTGCCTACATTTCTCGTTAGTGTAGGGTCTCATTCTCGAGGGTATGTCCGACATGTTTGAACAAGAAAGTCGTACGACAATTCCCCACCATGATATGGACATCTAACTTCTCATGGTGTATTGCCAACAAATTTAGGAATCGAAACTCAAGGAAAAGAATAGGGAGGTAAAGAAGGCTAGAACCGGTGATGGGAACTTCTCCAACTCAAGGTCCGATGGACAAGTTCGACCTATATTTTGACAAAGGTTCTTCGGTCAAGGTTCCTCCAATGCTCCTCCTAATAAGGATCGGGTCTCTAACCCTAAGCCTCAAGGAGGAAATTGTGGTGGTTCTTCTTTGACTAGGCTTACATGTGCTTAGTGCGGTGGGAAACATGATGGTAAGTGCCTAGCCGGCACATATGTTTGTATTGGTTGTGGTAAGATTGGTCACCAGTTGAGGAATTGTCCAACATTTATGGCTAACGGAAGATAGGGCAAGCAAGCTCCTCCTAATGGTTCAAACTCCAATGCTCCAATGCAAAGCCACTGTTATGCTCTCCAAACCCGAGGTGACCAAGAGAGATCCCCGGATGTAGTGACCGGTATGTTAAAAGTTTTTCTTCATGATGTGTATGCCTTGTTAGATCCCGGTGCTACTTTATCTTTTGTGACGCCCTATGTAGCAATTAGGTTTGATGTTCCCTGAAAGTATTATTAGAACATTTTTCTATCTCTGCTCCTGTTAGTGATTCTATGGTGGCCAAGAGGGCTTATATAAGATGTCCCATTTTCTAATCCCATATAGTTACTCTTGCTGACTTGGTAGAGCTTGACATGTTAGACTTTGATTTGATTCTTGGTATGGATTGGTTGTATCCATGTTATGCCTCTATTGATTGTAGAACTCGGGTGGTCATATTCTAATTCCCGAATGAGCCTATCCAAGAGTGGAAAGAGGGAAATTATATGCCTAGAGGTCAATTTGTGTCTTACCTTAAAGCTAGAAAGATGATCTCCATAGGTTTCTTATACAATGTTGTTAGGGTAAGGGATGTAGATTCTGAAACCCCTTCTCTCTAGTCGGTTCCTGTGGTTAATGAGTTCCCGGAAGTTTTCCCCGATGATTTGCTTGGTATTCTTCTGGAGCGGGAAATATATTTTGGTATTGTTCTTCTTCTGGATACACAACCTATATCTCTTCCTCATTATAGAATGGCTCCGGCCGAATTAAAAGAGTTGAAGGAGCAATTAAAGGATTTGTTGGATAAGGGTTTCATCCAACCGAGTATCTCTCCATGGGGTGTTCCCATGTTGTTTGTTAGAAAGAAAGATGGGTCACTTAGAATGTGCATTGATTATCGTCAATTGAATAAGGTGACCATTAAGAACACGTATCCTCTTCCAAGAATTGATGACTTGTTTGACCAACTTCAAGGGGCTAGTTATTTCTCTAATATTGATCTTCATTCGGGTTATCACTAATTGAGGGTGATAGGGGATGATATTCCCAAGATGGCTTTAAGAACCTGGTATGGTCATTATGAGTTTTTGGTTATGTCGTTTGGGTTGACTAATGCTTCGGCGATATTTATGGATTTGATGAATAGCGTCTTTAGACAATACCTTGATATGTTCGTAATTGTGTTTATTGATGATATTTTTATCTATTCAAGGAGTGAGAATGAACATATGGTCCATTTAAGAATTGTGTTGCAAGTTCTTAAGGACCAACAATTTTTTGCAAAGTTTAGCAAGTGTGAATATTGGTTATGGTCCATAGTTTTCCTTAGTCATATTCTGTCAAGTAAGGGGATTGAGGTAGATCCTAAGAAGATGGATGCAGTCAAGAGTTGGCCTAGACCTCTAACTCATTCCAACATTAGAAGCTTTTTGGGTTTGGCCGGTTACTATAGAAGGTTTATTGAAGGATTTTCTTCCATTGATTCTCTATTGACGGCTTTTACTCAAAAGAAGGCTAAGTTTGTGTGGTCGAAAGCTTATGATAAAAGGTTCTAACAGTTGAAGGCTAGACTTAATACCGCTCAGGTGTTGACCTTACCCGAAGGTACGAATGGCTTTGTGGTATATTGTGATGCCTCTAGGGTTGGGTTAGGATGTATTCTTATGCAAAATGGTAAGGTGATTGCCTATGGTCCAAGGCAACTTAAAGTTCATGAGAAGAATTATCCTACCTATGACCTTGAGATAGCAGCGGTTGTGTTTGCCTTAAAAATATGGAGGCATTACTTGTATGGGTCCATGTGGATGTTTTCACCTACCATAAGAGTCTCCAATATGTATTTAGTCAAAAGGACGTGAATCTCCGCCAAAGAAAGTGGTTAGAACTATTGAAGGATTATGACATGAGTGTCCTTTATCACCTCGGTAAAGCTAATGTGGTAGCAGATGCTCTTAGTAGATTGTCCATGGGTAGTGTGGCTCATGCAGAGGTTGAAAAGAAAGAGTTGGTTCGTGATGTGCATAGGTTGGCCCGACTATGTGTTCAACTAGTAGATTACACCAAGGGTGGTGTCATGGTCCATAATGGTTCCGAATCGTCCTTTGTGATGGATGTGAAGTCTAAGTAAGGTCTTGATCCTATATTAGTTGAGTTGAAAGAGGCGGTACTTAAGAAGTCCATTGAGGCTTTCTCCCAAGGGGTAGATGGGGTGCTTAGGTATCAAGGTCGTTTGTGTTTTTCAAATGTTGATGATTTGAGGGAATTTTTTTTAAAGAAAGCCCATAGTTCTAGGTATTTTATTCACCCAGGAGCCACCAAGATGTACCGTGATCTACGGGAAGTCTATTGGTGGAATGGGATGAAGAAAGATATTGCGGGATTTGTGGCCAAGTGTCCTAATTGTCAACAATTTAAGGTTGAACATGAAAGGTCGGAGGGCTTATCCCAAGATATAGGTATTCCCACTTGGATGTGGGAAAATGTAAACATGAACTTTATTGTTTGTTTGCCTCGCACCCGGAGACAACTTGATTCTATTTGGGTCATTATACATCGGATGAAAAAATTAGCTCACTTTATTCCCGTCAAGGTTTCTTTTTCGGCGGAAGACTATGCTAAGCTATACATAAGAGAAATGGTGAAGTTGCATGGGGTTTCTTTCTCTATTATTTCTGATCAGGGTACTCAATTCACTTCTTACTTTTGGAAGTAATTCCAAAAAGGTCTATGCAGTAAGGTTAAGCTTAGCATGACTTTTCATCCCCAAAACGATGGGCAAGTGGAGCTTACCATCCAAACATTGGAAGATATGTTAAGGGAATGTGTAATAGACTTCAAGGGTAGTTGGGATGACCACTTGCCATTAATAGAGTTTGCCTACAATAATAGCTTTCACTCAAGTATCAGTATTTCTCCCTTTGAAGCCTTGTATGGTAGGCAATATAGGTCTCCCGTTGGTTGGTTTGAGGTGGGTGAAGTTCCTTTGATAGGTCCCGAGCTAGTTTATGTAGCCATTGAGAAAGTTTGGCTTATTAGAGAGAGGTTGAGTATGGCTAAAAGTTGGCGAAAGTCTTATGCCGATGGAGAAGAAGGGACCTAGAATTTGAATTTAATGATGGGGTCTATCTAAAATCTCACCCATGAAGGGTGTGATGAGGTTTGGCAAGATTGGGAAACTTAGTCCCCGGTATGTAGGCCCATACAAAATTTTGAGACGTGTTGGTAAAGTTTCCTATGAGTTAGATTTGCCAAATGAGTTGGCTTCGGTGCATCCGGTATTCCATGTGTCTATGCTTAAGAAGTGTGTTGGAGACCCGACATCCATAATTAACATAGAAGGGTTGGAAGTTGACGAAAGTCTTTCATATAAAGAGGTTTCGGTAGAGATCCTAGACCGGCAAGTCAAGAGATTGAGAAATAAGGAAATAGCTTCTGTAAAGTTTTTATGGAGAAATCACTTAGTTGAGGGTGCTACTTGGGAGGCCGAGGATGATATGAAGTCCCGATATCCTCATAGTTTTCCTTATACTCCTATTCTAGCTTGAGGTAAGTAGTTCCTCCTGAGTTTTTCTCGTTTTTGATGTCATGTGTGTTATATGTTCTTTTCCATGATTTCCCTATGATATGCATGTTCATGAAAGCTTACCTTTAGAAATAAAATGAGTTTTTATGATTGATCCTCATGTTGTTGTGCATTGAGTGTGAGTTGCCTATTGACTTCATGAGATGAATTATTGAACATGCTTTGGTATGCTTTTTTTGGAGTGTATGCATATTGGCTCCATGAGATTATGTTGAGCATGCTTATAGCTTGGAGAAGGTAATTCCTCCTAAGGAAATGAGAAATTTTGAAATGTCATCCATAATGGGTTGCTAGATGTAGTTCCTACTTCCTTGTGATGCATTGAGTATGTTTAAGTTGGAGTTGATGTTTCCTCCTTTGAATTGTCCATTATTATGATGTTGCATGCATGATGGGTTGCTAGTCTTGAGTCTTTACTTCCGTAAGGTGTCTAGATCGTCATTCGAGGACGAATGTTCCCTAGGGGAAAATAATGTAACACCCCAGAAATTAGTAGGCTAAACTAGAGCTAAATGTGAGGGTTAAGAGTCCAGGAAGGAGGGAAAGGGCCAAGGGAGTGGGCTAAGGCAGCCTACATTGGTGTAAGAACTTCCCCACCTACCACGCCCACCACCATGGCTCGTGGAAAAGACCACATCTCGTGAAGGGCTAGACACTAGCCTCCCCAAATACGCCCAAAAGTTACTCCTCTTCACGATCCACTTTACGGTTCGTGGTGAAGACCACGGCTCGTGGAGGGTGGTGGGATGTATCGGAGTGGAAAGGAAGTGGCAAGCCACTGCCTCAATGCCCACGAGAGGAACCATAGCTCGTGGCAAGCACCACGGCTCATGGATCTTTCCGTGAAAGTGCCTTGGGCATGTGGGCTAAAGGTACTTGTTGCCTAGCCACTTCCTCAAGTCCACGAAGGGGACCATGGATCGTGGGACCCCACATGAGGCCTGGAAAGCCCACATAAAGTGAAGGGTGTTTTGGGCAATTCTGGTTTTAATTCCACTTAAGGGAGGTCGTTTTGCCTTAACTTAGGGTTACTATATAAGTCATTTTAACCAAAAATTCCACCCATTCAACTCCTTATTTCCAAGACCCAAATCAATTCCCAAAAGCTCTCCTCTCAAATATTTCTCTCTCTAAAAGTTAGAAGAAGAAGAAAAAGGAAGTTCATCTAGGTTCAAGGTCAATGTTCAATTCTTCCATTGAATCTTAGCATTGGGCTTTGTGATCAAGGTATGGTAGTTTTCATCCATGGATAGCTTTCATCCTTGGAGTCCTTTCAAAACCTTTAATTTCAAAAGTTAGAAATCCCTAGAAGTTAGGGTTTGATTCAAAAGTCATTGGTTCCTTTCAAACTTGTTTCTAATGGTTGAATTATGTTATTATAAACACGAATTGATGATTTCTTATGAATTTTAAGATGTATTCCCAAGAACCTAGGAATTCCCCATAATTCTCAATTGTGATCTTCTGATGTGGGTCCTTGTTGATGAAAGGTGAATTTGATGAATTGATGCATGAGGTGATAGAATCACATGAATGATATTAATATCCATGTCTAATGCTTGAATTCTAGATGTGTTGATTGAAAGTGAACTTTGAACCTTGAAAGGGCAAAGTATGAGATTATGCAGGTTTTTATGAAGTTCATGTAAATGCTTTAAGAACACTTTGAGAGTGAAGCATCAATGATTATGTTAATGTTGTTGTGATGATTGAAAGGACATTCTCATGAACACATATTGAGCATGAGGTGAAAGGTATTCTGACAAAATGAAGATTCTAGGATGAAAGGCTTTCTCACCTAATTGAATCCAATACTTACATGTAGACATGGACGGTGAATAATTTTCTCATGCATGATCTAATGAGCTATCCTAATGAACTAAGTTGGATTGAGTGACAAGGACACCCCTCCATGAGACATGAAACAAGTTATGACTTTATAAGTACTCCGTGGGATTTATGTTTAGCACCGAGTGAATATTAATGTGAGCTGGAAATTCTCCTGATAGAAAGGACGGGTTTCTAGATGGAATCTCTCTCGATAGAAAGGCAAGCTTCCTAAAAGCAATCTCTTGGGGTGAAAGATCCCCCCTTAGAAAGGTTAGGTTTCTAGTAACAATCTCCTTGTCCCATAAACTACGTGCCCTCATAGGATATTTAGCTAGTGGATCCACCTAAGCTAACAAACCATGGTCGTACCTTAGGCAAGTAGGACAACTCTTTTCGGTGTGGGTAACACCGAGTGATAATGTTATAGCTCACATGGTCTGATGTCGGTTAAGGCTATTTCCCACAATAACAAGAACATGAATAATGAACTAAGGCATGCTTAAGGAAGTATCCCGTAAGTGTTCAAAAGTTATCAATATGATGCTAGCTTATGTTGACTATAATGATATGACCCATGATTTCCAACTACCTCTCATATGATGTTTAAGCTTCTTGAATAGTATGTCATGAAATGAAATGTCCCTTTTAGCATGTTTGAAGTGTTTTTATGCATGGCTACCATACTTAGTGTATTTTTGTACTAATGCCTACTTTGCCTACATTTCTCCTAAGTGTAGGGTCTGGTTCTCGAGGTGATAATTATTGTGGCAAGATCTTGGACTTCAGTATCTTCCAAGCTTGGTGAGTCCTCTTGGTTCGAGGAAGACTTTTTCTTATGTCTAGTTTCTTTCATGTACTTTCCTTTTTGGACATGGTGTATTGGTTTGGCATAATTTCATTCAATATTTTAATAGATAGGTATGATGAGACAAAGTGTCTAGACTTCCACTTTCTTTTATGAAAAACTTTTTGAGACTTGAAATATTGTTTTACTCTAAATTGTTCTATTTCTTATGTTATGAGAACTAAGTAGCTTGTATGGAGTCCTTCAAGGTTCTATACGCCTTGTTACATCTAGAGGGTACCCTTGGGTCGTGACAATTAGATGTGCTTATGCCTCTTTAAATGGTATCTTTGGTTGGAGGGGGTGTTCATTATGTACTCCTTCACTTTGTTGACTCTTGGTGATCCCTTTCGATCCTTGTTTAAAGTTGTTTCCTTCTCTTGTTATCTCTATTGAGTTGGTTGAGGTATTTTGGGCCTGAGGCCTTGGTCGAGGACAAACTGGATCCCACATTAGTTCCTATACTCTAGGAGTGAGATGGTTGTTGTTTATATGATGTGTGACGGTGAACGTGTTATTTGGATGCTGGTTATAGCATGCATTGCATTGATATTCTCATGCCCACGTGGCTTGTAGTACGACCAGGTGCATGTATTGGTTCTTAGCATACTTTCAAGAAAGCAGGGTTTTTAATTAATTACTTTTATAACTGATTTTTATAGGGGTTGTACTACCTTTACTACTTTACAAATAGACTTTAGATTTAGAAGCATCAGGGATGCATTCACTTTTACATATTCACTGGCATCTAGGATGCACTTATTTTTACTTTACCGATCGAGGAGGTTCCCACCCCTTCTTAAATATTGTGGTTATGTTGATTATCTCCAGTCAAACTTACGGAGTGGAAAGTATTGGATCGGGACCAAACAGGTATATATAGACACTCTCGAGTCCCTCATGGATTCCTCTTTCCATGTGATCCCTTTATGAGGTGGCCATGGATCCTACTTCACTATCTAGGACTGAGGGGTAGGTATATATATCTTGAAATAATTGGTACTACTGATTTTATTACATAACTCACATTTAAAATGCATTGCCCAACACTAGAACAATTGATTGTTCTTTGTACCTGTTGGTCATATGGGGGTCGTACATGTTTAGTTTGTTGTTGTGTACCTTCTAGGTGAATAGGGACTCTGAAGGTTGTTGTTTGACTAATTGATGACTTGTGGCAGTATGTAGGGTGGTCCTCTGTTTAAAGGTAGGTACTACCCTTGTTCCCCTTTGTTTGATACTTTTTGTGCAAGTGTTGGCTTGGCTCAGTATTTGTGGTTCTTATGTGTATTTCTCATTTCTTCCTATTAGTATATCTTTGGGCTAGTTTTCTACCTTAGTAGGTTAATGTCATATTTAGCTTAATAGGTTAGCACATCTGGATTTGTCCCTTACTTTCTTTATCTGTTTCCTTTACTCTCTACTCCTTACTTCAGTTGTTTCTTATTTTTGATATTCTTGCTGTTCCTTTAGCTATCTATGATATATGCTCTTTTATTACATGCTCTTTTGATTTCATTATCTTTGGAGCTCAGTCGGCTTATTCCTATTAGGTGCCACTTGTTGGTACTCATAATACACTTTTGCAGGGTGCAAATCATAGTAGGAGTTCTCA
Source organism: Solanum lignicaule (assembly GCA_029582545.1). NCBI lineage: Eukaryota > Viridiplantae > Streptophyta > Magnoliopsida > Solanales > Solanaceae > Solanum > Solanum lignicaule. The sequence continues at coordinate 42,553 of JAJOOF010001904.1, read as the reverse complement.
CTCCTAATTTGGTCTCCTGTGGGGCAACTCTTGGATTTTTAGATTTGGGTGAGCTCCAAGTGTTAAGAGTGGCCTTACTCTCCCTTAATGTTTGTCTAGGACTAGTCTTTATTTCGATTCCAGAGACAGTTCTGTATTACTTTATTGTTATTGTATTCATGTTTTGAGTATTTGCTCAAATACCAAATGATACCAAGTCTTGGGTTGCTTTTTTATTTATTTATTCAATTCTCTCTTTTTTCCTTTGCTTCTTACTATTATTATTTTCCTCCAAAATTCCTATCTTCTGTGCGATATCCTTTTGCTTCTAGTTCCGCTCTATGGGTTAGGCTTAACTACGGGTGGAAATTAGTAGGTGCCATCGTGACATAATTTTTTTGGGTCGTGATAGAATGGTATCAGAGTTTTATGTTTGCTAGTGTCGTCAGTACGAAAGAAAGTATTTTGTATAGTCTCGCAGATTTGTGTGGAAATGTGTGTATCCTCTCTTCGAGAGGTTACATGGCATTCTTAGGAGATTCCATTTTTCATTCATCATCATGTGTTTTCGCTTTGATTAACCTCTAAAATGACTTCTATGAAATATACTCTCTTTTTGATGAATAACACGAGGCCTTTGATGGACTTTGGAGATTTTCATAAACAGTTAAAGGCTCTAGGGATAGACAAGGTTCTGGAAAAGTTAGCGGATATCTTGACTCCTCGAGTCTCAATAATGGGAGTTCCAGGTCTCTTCAAAGGCCACAGACTTGTGTGGTTCTTGGTTTAGTGAGTGGGTCACAGGCTAGAGTTGAGTTGGTAGGTTACTAGGAGGGTTCCTTATCAATTTCTGAGTATGTGACTAAGCTTCTCGAGTGGGCAACACATACTTTAACATTGTCTATTATAAGGTAGGACATGACTCAGTGGTACGTTAGAGGATTGACGATTCCACTACGTCTAGCATCGGAACACTTTTTAGCACGTAGATCTACTTTTCCACCAGTGGTTCGTCATGAGAGGGTTGTGGTGCAGGAATGTATTGAGACTTACTCTGGTAGGGGTAAGAGGACCCATTTTTAGCACAATAGTGATAGGATTTCTTACCGAAGTTGGCATCATCCCAGTTAAGGTGATCCTCACTCTCGACCTACCAGATCCATGGTGGGAGCAAATCAAGTTCTAGGTTGACCCATGGTAAGTTATGGTACCCACGGTGGAGAGAGTTCACATAGGCTTCGTAGGGTGTGCAATCTAAGTATTTTGGTTCTAAGGTTCATTCTGGCTCAATCGGATCATCTCAACATGCCGTTGTTGGTAAAAAGTCTTATACATATGGAGAATTGGGCCATTTTGCTAGCGAGTGCCCTAAAGTTACTCATCACTAACAAGAGGCTCGTGGTGGTGCTTCCACAGGTAGGTCAAGGGCCGAGGTTCCAGGTATCACTAGTATATTTGTGATCTTGTGTTTCTTTTACCCTTGCTTGCTTGTTTTGTGTGGATTTGGTCCTTTCAAGCCCATACATGCCTTTGTGATTTTTTTGTATAATTGTTATTTATGTTGAAATCCCTATTTGATATTGTGTGTTAATGTTTATTTCCCCTATAGATGATTTCTTTAGTATTGGATTGTTTTGGCATTGTTGCTTTGTTTTAATTAGTTATGGAGTAGAACCTTGTGCCTTTATGCATAGATGTCTTGCTCAGGGTTGGTTCTTTGTTTCTTCTTTCCTGTTTTTCTTAGCTTAGATGGTTATATATTTCATTAGATGTGCTCCGCTTAGTTGGTATGAGGTTGTTTGCTATTTTATTGGTGTGATCGAGAGTTGGGACCTTCGGTGGCTTTGGTTCAGAATTCCTTTTTATGGATTCCTTCCCTTATCTAAATGTTGTTCTAAGTTCTGTGGTTGTATGGTTGAGGTTTCTCTTGGTTATTTCCTCTTAAAGTGTATCTTCTATATGGGTTGGTATTTTAGATTGATGGTTCAATGGGCGTTTGATTTCTTCTGATGTTGTAGTGCTGGATGGCTGTGATTAAGTTGGTGAGGTTGGGAGTAGAGTTGTCTAAAAAATTATTGTGATTTCTTAGTCAGGGGCATTCCATGTACATTTTTTGTAGGGTTAGTGAGGACTATTGAGAACTGCACTTGTGTTCTATTGGCGGTCAGCGAAGTGTAGTATATTTTGAGCAATGGTTTCTACATTGTTGAGTATTGATTAATCCAGAAAATTTTGGCGTACTGTTGCCAGTTATGGGCTTCCTTGTGTTTAGTTATCATGGTTAGAGTATGGGTTTATATGAATTTACTACACTGCAAGCATGATTGCTTCCTCTCATGGTGATTCTTGATCGATACCTTTGTTTTTCCATAGTTCTCCATGTGTTGTGTTGATCGTTAAGGAGCTCTGGCTTTCTATTCGGGCTATATATGGTGGCGTTCACTAATAGCTTCTAAACTGTTGTGTTGCTAGAGATCAAGAATATGCCTAAAAGGCTCTTATTCTTGATGAATTCAAAGTCATTTGCGGGACAATAAGGTGCACTTCTTTCAGCATACGGGGTTTGTGTGTATAGTTTAGGGTTAGCTTGTAGTGGTTCGGTTCCATTGTGTTACTATAATCGATTTGATATGTTTTTCCTCTACCTACTTACTAAGTTTCCCTTAGAGTATGGTGGTTTGCTCAGATTTGCACTCGGTTTGAGATTCATGGTTTCATAGCATTGATCTTTATTGCAGCTTACCTAAATCTCCATATTACTTCAATTTTTTCAGAGGATCATCAGTAGAAAATTATGATTGGAGTTAGGCTTAGTGTGTTTAGGTAGTTATGTTGGCAATGTTTAGATGGTGCCGGTAATTGTTCGTATGGTTTATGATGGGAAAAATATCTTGGATGGCTAGGAGGTGTTGGGTTTGGAGTTTGAAGTAGATAATTCTACTTGTGAGCTAGTTGGCATCTTCCCTTGTCTTTTGTTCACTTCGTTCTGTGGTATCTGATGGGGATTGGTTCATCTAATATTATTCTATTGCGTTCAGTTGAGTTTGGCTATGGTTGACGGAAGGCAGTATCAAAGGAAAGAGTTGGGTTGCTATTTTGAGTTTTGGAGTGATGAACTTAATACATGGATTTCCTATCTGCATGGGTTCTGAGTTGGCATTGCCCGATCCGAGTGGGTATCTGTAGTTCCTACAGAACTTGTGGGTCGTATATCTTCACAGAAAAAATAATTTTTAATTGTATATGTAAAAATTACCCTCGGGGGTCATTTCTGTGATTTCACATAATTTTTCCATTTTGCCTCTTCTCGTAGCTTCGTTACGACTTTGGTGTGATGTTGGGTTGGGTGGCATTCTTCTTGAGGTGTTTGGTTGGATTTGGATTGAGCTTTTGAATTTTAAGGCTTTAAGCTAGAACAAGTTGAATTTAGTCAACATCTAGAAATTTTGGCGTCAGATCGAAATTCTTCCAGTTCAATCAGCTTCTGAAGGGTCTGTTTGGTCTAGTGTGAGGATTGGATTGGTTTGGGTTTTGAGGCTTTCTCTTTGAGTTGGTGCGAATAGGTGTTTTATCTTTTGAGTTTTTCCTAAAGTTTGACTTTGGTCATGTTTCTTGGGAAATCTGCTCGAAATCAAATTCCATTAGTGAGGTTAGCTTTGGAATGCCGAGTTTGGTCTAGAATTACCTTTGGTTTAGTTCTCGAGGCAATCAACTTGTGTTTATAGATTTTGGCAATTTGTTTGTGTTCCTTTGTAAAGTGTTGACTTTGGTCAACATTTTGACGAAACAACCTCGGATGAATGTTTTGTCGATTCTGTTGAGTCTGGAATGTCATTTCCAAGTTGTTTGCACTTTTGGTTTGTGTCATTTTGACTCGTAATGAATTCTGAGGGATTGTTCGATATTTTCGACACTTAGCCCATTTTGTTAAAATATGATGTCTGGTGCGACGGCTTATGCGAACTGTTGATCGCGTAAGCAATGTTGGCATAAGAGACCAAGAGGTCACTTACGCGATGGGCATCTAAAGTGAAAGGGCCGCTTAAGAGGCCAGCCCTTGGCTTTTGCGAAGGCCTCTTAAGCAACCAAGTGGTTGCTTAAGAAAAGGGCACCCCTTAGACGGGATCCGCTTTTGCGAACATTTGGCCGCTTAAGCGAAGTCCGCTTTTCCGAACATATGTTGGCTTTTAAGTGGCATCAAGATTAGGAACTTGATTACAAATTTAGGTGATTTTTTGGGTCTAGGATATACATATAATAATATGGGTCTCGACGGACTCGTTTTCTTAACGATTATGCATATTTGATAGATTGGGAACATTCAAATGCTTTTCGAAAGGGAAAGGCAAAATCTTGAGGAATTAGTGACACGTGTTTGACTTTCAAGGTATGTTAAGACATTCCAACTTCGTTGAAATATGTTTTTCTAATTAAAGATTAAAAATGGAATAGACAATTGGTAAGGGCGAAAGATGGGGGTCTCGTACAAGTGGTGTGACAGGTAATTGTACAACTACAAGTGTTATAAGGGGAAAGTTTATATCTCTTGAATGATGGATTGTAATCCAAGAATGCAAAAACATATGGGCATTAGCTGATGTATTATTGAATTTGTTTCTTTTGTGTGATCGTGTTTCTTATTTGAACCCGTATATTTTTTATAGTTGAGGTGATTACATGTCATACCGACATTTATTGATTGAGATGGATAATCCTTCCCTTTTGTTGATATTATATTGTGCATATGCATTGACATGCTATTGTGTATAAATTGGGCACGTGGAGATTTTATGAGAAGATGAAAAAGAATAAGATAACAGTTATTTGTTTTTGCCATATTTGTGTTACCAGGTTTTGGTTCATTCATGTCATGACCTGAAATTGGGCCATGATGGTGTCCATTACAACCCACTGAGTGGACAAGCTTCAACCCAAATAATAAGATGCAGAAGACACATTATCTAAGAAACAATAAGAATAAGTGGAAGACCAGAATAAAGTATAAAGGAAAAAGGGTCATATCATATACATATATATGTAGTACAATACAAAATGTACAAATAGGCCCAAAAGTGACCACAAGATACAATCCCCTGGATCTGGTATAACCTATATAGGACATACTACGAATAGAAAGCCATAAATATCTATAGAGAACTGACTTGTCCAAATTACAAAATTATAGTTAGTACAAAAGAAGGACAGTAGCAAGTATGTGAATGCCAGGAGCTCACTACAAATTCGAGTTTGTGACTGCAACAGGAAATCCAATGCTCACTGAGGATGGCTCAAACTTAGAGTTGCATCACAAAAATATGCAGAAGCGCAATATTTGTATTAAAACACGGGGTACCCAGTAGGCATTATAGGACTAACACGCTGAGAAATATAAAATATATATAAGAAGAACGATTAAACTACCAAGTAAAGGGAAAGCTAAAGCAGAAAAAAACTATAATAGAGAACTAGTAGATACTACTAAGGAGATTACACACAAAAAAAAACAATCAACACACTCAGCCAACTCATGCAATGATACAATGTAAAACTCCAAGAAAGGGAAGAACCTAAGCCATAAAGAAACATCGAGTAACCTAGAATGATACCTCAAGCTTAACCAATAACGAACAACCTGGATAGGTGTATCCACGCCTCTCCCCCTGGATAACACGTAGAGCTTACCAATAACCCAGATATATGTATTAACGGGCCGCCCATAATGATACTTCAAGCTTATAAAAAATGTAAATCTAAAGGATAGACTGTAGCCCGAGCCTAAGGTAATTGGCCGCCTGAAATGATACATCGATCTCATCAAGGTAAAAGCACCCGAAAGGTGCGATAATTAAGTAGAAGAGCCTTCTTAACACATTTAAGCCAAGACAAGTCTCAAGGACCTCCAACTCATTCAGGTGAATTTCCTTTTCACAAACCGAGTCATTTTTTCCAAAACACCATTGAAGTAGAAATTCCTCAAAAGCATTATCACGAAGTAGTCATATAATAGATAAAGACTCAAGAAGAATACCCATCACAATAAGAGTTTACTAACTTGGAACTCCTGCAACTCCAAGCTTCCTCCCTCAGGCCCAAAAATTTAATAAACAACCAAAATCATAACTCAAGGACCCATACAATCAAGCAAACAAACCAAATCAATCAAACAAAATATAATCCTATGTTTCACACCACCTAGTAGAAAGGTTTAAGGATACTACTCACACAGGGATCACCTACACTAAGGCTTCTCCAACTAATTCTTAAGCTAAACAATCCAATCTATGGCCATAACAATCCAAATATCAATAAAGTTCAACTCAACCTAGGGGTTCCACCTAAATCATGCAATACTACCCAAAATGTAATTAAGTTAACTAAGACAAGTCTAAGAGGAGGAAACCATAACCTACCTCCAGGCCAAAAATCATAAACAAACTATAACTCAAGTGCGTTTACCGTTTGGAGATCCTTGGATCACTTCCATGCTTAAAAACACAAAGATCAAGTTAATATAGATCCAACAATACCCATATCTTTAACCTTAATTTCAAACCATAATTGGGTCAAAAATCGACCCTCAAACCATAGAACTAAATTACAAAAAGGAAACTGCCATAGTTTTCTCCATTGAATAAAATTATATACCAAAAAGATCGGTGAAAACGGGATAAAATTTGGACCTCAAATTGTCAATTTAACAAACTTTAACATCTACAAATTAAGGATTTTGAGGTTAAAAATGAAATTTAAATATGAAATTAAGGCTATAAAAGTGTAGAGGAGATGGAAAGGAAGAGAATCACCTTAAAATGGAAGTGCTCAAAAATGCCACAAGCCGAGCTCTCAACAAGTTAGGTTTCTTATTGGAAATAAAGAAGGAGAACATGATTTTTGTCATGACCCAAGGGTACACCCGAGATGTAATATGGTGTACAGGACCCCAAGAGACCCCATACAAGCCACTTAGCATTCATAATATAAGAAATAGAACATAATAAGTAAAAACAATATTTCAAGTCGAAAAGTCTTTATAAAAGAGAGCGGAAGTCTAGAACACATGTCTCATTACCCATCTAGTACGATAGAATGAAATTGGGCCTAGCCCATGGATCATATCCAAAATCGAATATAAGAAAGAAACTAAAACAATGAAAATCTGTCCTCGAAGCATGAGGACTCACCAAGCTCAAAAATCTTGCAATCAACCACTAGCCACGAAACTGAGGACCCTGACTGTCGGACCCCATATTTGGGGAAATGTAGGTAAGAGTATGCGTTATTACAAAAAAATGTACCAAATATGATAACCATGCATAAAACATTTAAATCATGCTAAAATGGGACATTTCATGACATGCAATTGACTAATCTAAAACATGATATAAAAGGATTAGAAAACATAAGTCATAAAACATTGTTAATGCAAGGTAACAACTTTAAAACGTTTGAACACATATGAGATACTTATTGAGATAACCTTAGTTCATTATTATTGTGGGAAGTAGCCTTAACCGACACATAGATCATGTGAGTTACAACATGATCCCCCGGTGTCTCCCACACCGAAAAGGGTAGTACTACTTGCCAAGGTAAGGACCAAGAATTTATAGCTTAGGTGGATCCACTAGCTAATGTCTATTTAGATAATCATCTTATGGTGGCACATAGGTACGTGATAAAGAGATTGCTTCTAGAAACCCGACCTCTACTAACGGGAGAGCCTCCATCTCGATATCCTCTCGGTGCTAAGCATAAATCCCATGTAATAGTAATTTCTTACTTGTTCTTATTATCCATGGAAGAGCACGTCATCTTGCCAATCCTTGCTAAGTCATAAGTCATCCATGGAAGCAAAGGTAAGGTGGTTTGCTCCTAACGAGCACTAAATAGTATATACTCCTCAATGATAGAACCCACATTAATATGCTCCCAATCAAAGATAGTGCTTACTAATACTACCTTGGGATGGAAAATGATAGATTCATTCTATGAGGGCATGATATTGCGGCTAATGAATCCAAACCAGTACCGGGCCACAACATTTAAATCCTTCTTCTCTATTCGGAACCGTCAGCAATCTAATGAGGGAAAATGTCAGATATCTATGGGGCCAATCAACCTTTCCATTAATCAATGTCGTTCAGTATCTAGAGTGAAAACATATCAGCTAGAAATTTCAATATCCTTAATTCAGTGTTGAGTACCCCGGCATGGCAAAGTACCTTCATGTCACACACTTCCACTTCATCAAAAGGCTTTCATGTTGTTCCCTTTCACCTCTTACATAAGGCCTGGGCATATGTTCTATAGAACCCATGGACCTATGCAAGAAAATAAGGGTTTCATGGTCTTGTGAATCACTCAAACTGATGAAACTATACGGTGTCCTGTATTGATGAATGATCACTCATAACCTCATTTGTGGAGAGCTATCTCTCCTCAACAATAGTGTGTTCTTCAGCTACCTTGAGCCTATTGAGGGATCTTAGAGGGACTATCAAGAGAACGTTGGATGGAACTTGGGTTGATAAAGGTTGCAAAAGTTTGGACCGGATGTCGGTTCTCTTTATTAAAACCTCCCTTTCAGTTTAGCACTTGCTTGGTTAGATGTTTGTGGGGTTGTAGGCTATGATGACCGAGGAGCCCCTGATGGCTCATTGATAACTATGCCCTTTTGCTTCATCAATGGGGAAGAATGGGGAGAAGAGTCTCTGTTGGATTCTGTATCCAAAGTGACCACTCTCTTTCTCTTTGTCTTATCCATAGCCTGTAGGTTGATTTGGTGGACCCAATAGAGTCCTCATAGTTTACTTAAGTGTATCACCTTTTGGAGCTCAGATCGTCAAAATGGACAGTACACTTTTCCACATGTTCTTGCTTAGAAAGGGAACAAGAATTAGTCTGCGTAAGTACTTTGGTGGATCATCGTGTTAGTTTTTGCATCGCCTAAAGTTCCTTTTTTAACCTTAGACTTTCTCTCAACCTTCACTCACAAAACGTTATTTAAAGAAATAAAACAAAAGTAAAGACTTGGGTTGCCTCCCAAGAAAAACCTTATTTAACATTGTGGCACGACAAAGTTCTCATTTCCTCATCATTCATTTTTGGGATTTGGGAAGGTTTCACAAGGCAACATTCCATTCTGCCTCGGATTGAGATGAGTTTCAATTTGGTACATTTGGGTTTTTAGCTACTTGATTGACATAAAAAAGTAGGTAACCTTATGTGCTAAAGTGGAGAAACAATATTTTAATTCCTTAAACACTTTGTCAAACCCTTCAACCTTTTTGAAGATTCTTGTAAGCATTTCCTCTGTTCAGTTTCCTTCTGGCCTAGCTAGGTCCTTTAGTCATAGACAATCATTGGGAGGAACAAATCTATCTTTTTCAGCCTCCCTCTCTCTCCAATTTAAACTTCACCAATCTTTCCAACCATTATCTTGATCCTTGTTCCAACCTTGGTTTCCACCTTGTCGTTTGTAGTATGAGGGGTGAGAACCCCCCATCTGGCTTCCCAAATATTGAACTTCATTATTGTTTAAGCACTTCCCACTATTATTTATAGTAGCATTCACCAATTTAAGTCTACCTCCCATGAAATGTTTATATATAAAAATGATTTAGGTCATCATTTTTGCCATTTTTCATCTCGTTCATTGTCCTTCTCGATTTGTTCTTTGCTCATGCTCAATTATAGAGTGGACAGGTGGTGTTCTCTAGTATGTCATGCTCGGTTAACTTTGGTAATGTCATCTAGCAACAAAGCAGCCACATCATACGGTTGTCTCATTAATCCTCCTTAGACTAATTGATCAGCCACACCTTTGTTGATTGAATCATGGCTTCAATAGAAGTAATACATCACCAAATTTTCTGAAACACCATGTGTTTGACATTGAGAAAGTAATTTCTTGAACTGCAACCAAGTCTTTTGTAGAGTTTCACCTCCAATTCACTTGAAATTTATGATTTGGGTTCAAAGTTTAACCATCTTCGATTGGGAAAAGAATCTCCGCAAGAAAGCAACTCCTCCCAAGAAGTGATAGTCATTTTGCAATTCCACCAACCATCATTTAGCTTCACCCGCCAAAGAGAAAGGGAATAACTTCAACCTCACAAATTCTTGTGAATTTTTTTAGCACAAACGACCCACACACCTCCTGAAAATACCTAAGTTGCTAATGAGGATCCTCATGAGCCAAACCCCCAAACATTCCTCTTAGTTGGAGCAATTGTAGGATTGTTTTAGTTACATAAAACACAACCCTTCTGGTTGTGGGTGGTATCGGGATGGCTCCTGTGGTTTGAACAATACTCACATGCATATCATTCAAATCCATCATGTTGTCGTTTTGACCATAGTTCCTATCGTTGTCACTACCCTGGTCACTCATTGTACAATATCTATAATAGTTCCTATCGTTGTCACTACCCTGGTCACTCATTGTACAATATCTATAAATCAGCCAACAAAAACACAAAACAACAATTTACTACAACTTAAACAAGTTTACAAACTAATTTCTTCAATAGAATTCTCAACCACCGTTCTCTTGAAACACCGTTATTTTTTATAACACTCAAATGTATTCTTGAAAACAAATTAAAAGAGACAATGATTTTCACCAATAAAAATACTCAACTAAGAGTCAGTGTCGAATCCAACAAAGAATGGTATATCATAGCGAATTCTCTCAAGAAATTTGGATTGAAAATCATTCATTTGTAATATTAAAAACTAGTAGGTTGATGAGTCAACCAATTTAACAAAAAGATTTGGTTATCAATGGTCACACTTAATCTAAAATTTCAGAAAATTTAAGAATTAACAAGCAATCTAGGGGTGCGGGGATTAGAAACCAATGTCACATAGGGGTAATTATGCTACGCTATAGTGATGAACATTCATGAATAGGCTAGGTCAACTTTAATGACACTAATCTTCTTTCGATATCATAACATCCTTGCCTAAAATCTCCTTTGAGTCTCACCTATATGCTAACTACACAACCAAATACCTTACTCTCTTAGATATTTAGATGTAGAATAAGGCCAATAGATTCGACCCATAACCACTATTTTCAAGCTAGTTACAGACATCAATCCTAAATTGATAGAATCGAACTAATTACCCACTCCAATAAATCTCTTCTGAGCATTGACTGGAGATCGGAAGTAGAAATTAAGTTTGCAACCTTAACCCATAAGTTAACCCCATGCTAATTAGCCCAAATTCAGATATGAACAGCAACAAAACAAAGCATAACACAATACCCACTATATTAAATTAACACCTAACCCCATAATTACACCCCTATATCTTGGTGTTTTAACCACCCATCATAAACAACAAAGAAATTATACCTTTCATGAAAGAAACTATGGGTAACATAAAATTAAGAAATTACAAGCTAAATCACTTTGAATTCAACTTCAATTTGTCAATTTCATGAACGAAGTTGAAAAACCCCAAAAAATAGAAAGTGTTCTTGACCAGGTAAAGTGTTTCTCTCTCTTCACTTTTTCATCCATCAAAATGTGTTTTCATGTGAACTTTTTCTTTCTAAATTTCTATCTCCTTTAGGGTATTTATAATTTCCCCAAAATCTAGCCCAAAACTAAGTACATGACTCATTGGGCAACGTTAGTTAGGCTTGAATATCACGTTGGGCGAATCATCGTCTGCTCTTCAGCTTGCCTCCTCTTGTATTAGGCTTCAGGTGTTTGAACCTTAGTCAGTGAGTTCATTCAAGTATATCTTTCATATTTGGTGTATCACTGAGTACCACCTTAGTTCTCCTTTCAAGTTTTAACTTTTTCTCCTTATATGATTGTCTCTGGTGATGGTCAACCTATTTGCCCTTTCTCATTCGGAGAGTCGTCTTTCCATTTGGAGTTTGCCAGCCTCCCTTGATAAACACAAATGTTGTGCACCATAACTTTGGGCGAGGTCATGCTCAATAGGTTATCCTTCTTTGTTGTTTGGTGATCATCAATGTATAGTTTTAAGTTCCTTTACATTTTTGGCCATTCTTTCAAACATTCATCCTTTCCTTGTCCATTAGCCATCATAGTTGCCAATCATTAAGATATAATTAGGCATTGAACAGACTAATTGTTGAGCTACATAGGCTACAAATGAGTTCAAATCTACTACTAATCAACCTGAACCAAAGGTTGTTCAAAACTAATATTTTCAATCCGGAGCTAACCGCACTAAAGTATTCAATTCTGAGTGTGTTTAGCAAGAAAGTTGACCAAAGTCAAATTTTAAGGACATCTTAAAGGCTATAATACCTAATTGCACCAAATCCAAATGGAAGCCTCAAAACCTAAATTGATTGTCACACAAGACCAACATGGCCCTTCCGGAGTTGATGGAACTGACATCAGAATATCGAGATGTTGACTAAGCACAACTCTTTCAAGCATTAAGCTTCCAAAACTCAAAACTCGCACAAAAACTCAATCAAATACCTCGGGGAGCATGCCACCCAAATCAACACCACACAACAACAATAAGGAAGCTATTGGAAGGGAAAAAAATAAGAAAACCATGCATAAAACACATAAATGACCTCAACGGTCATTTAAAAACCACTAAAAGGACTTTTATCTGCAAAAGTAAGACAAAGGCAATACTTGAAGGCTAAAAAAGATAACGATACTATGTCCGCATATCAACCTCAGTCTCCCAAGTAGCCTCCTCGACTAGATGGTGCCTCCGCAGAACCTTCACTGGCAGGATCTCATTCGACTACAACCGCCTAACCTGCTTATTAATAACACTAAAATTATCATCAACACAAGTAAGAGAATAAGTGATCTTTGATAATAAAAATAGCCAACAAAGAAATGGGATTGAATCCCATAGAGAGTGATATAATGCAAGGAATTCAATTATGAAAATTAGATTATAAATCAATTGATTTGTAGCAATTAAAAGATAAGGGTGGCTTATTCCATCAAATTTATTAAAAGGGTTTTAATATCAAGTAACACAAATACATTAAAATTAGAACATTTAAGCAATGAAGAAGTAATCTAGGGGTGCGGGGATTGGACTCGATGTCACATAGGATTAGGTGTGTTGCTTAATGGTGTGAAATAATCATTGATAGGGTAGGTCATCTTCAATGAAAATAATCTTCATTTAATCTCATAGTACCTATTCATAGAATATCTGTTTGGTCTTATCTAGTTATATCCTTCTTTTCGATCTTCACTCCATCCACCATCCATGTAGGAGAGATATCTAAAATAAGCAGTGCCAACCAACCTTTCAAAGTTTCAAGATAACGTTGTACATACAGTGTGTACATCTCAACCTCATTTTCCTTAGTGACCAAAACATCGTTATTGGCACCCGCATTTCATTACACCATCTTGCTGCGAATCTCAACCTCTTTTAAAGGCTTCCAAATAGTATGCTTTGTCTTATTGGGTAAGTCCTTTGCCTAGGACTCATAGAATTCTCTAACCCAAGTACGGACGTAAGGAGGTCGGGCTCTCATGAGCATTTCAAACATATAAAATATTTATGGTCTCTTAGATTTTGGGGTAGTCATTCTTAACCCCATCTATGGAGAGTCGTTTCTCCCTGAGAATTTTGAATGCTCGAACTATTTTGAGCCTATTGAGGGCTCTTGGAGCATTGATTATAAGGAGAACTATAGAGGTAGGGGACTGAGCTTGAGGAGTCTACGTCAACTTAGTCTAGATGTCTTTCCTCTTTCTCACAATCACCTTCTTGGGTTGTGCACCCACACACATAGAAGAGAGTGAAGTGGCTTATTGTTGTGGAACCTTAGATGACTCATTAATTGTGATCCATTTGTTTTTCTTTGAAAGGGGAGGAGCAGTAGAGTCCCTTTATGTGTTGGAGTTTGATGACACTAATCTTTTGCATTTTGTTTTGCCATTTCCTGCAAGAGACACATTTCAAAATAAAAATCCGGTGAAGTTTAGTTGAAACAAGTTTAGACACAAACACAGTTTTGAACAAGTTCTAAGGCTCATAGACTGGGAAGCTGAGTCGCCTAACATGTTTGTTGATCTCAAGCGAGCTCCCAGAACTTGATAGACCATAACTTAATATTACTAAGGCATGAAAGGTGGATTCATCTCCAACTCGGTGATTCACCGAGTATGTTTCAGCAAATTAAGAAAAGTCCACCAAAAGTTACAAAGCTCAACTAAAACCGACAGGCACAAAAGGTCAATGTCTACTCCAACTTGGTGATTCACAGTGTTTCTTTTGGTAAGGTAAGACAAGCTCACTGAATGAGGCAGTACCTAGGTCACAAATTCAAATACAAAAAGTGATTTAGGACTTACTCAGTTATTCACCAAATCACCTTGACAAGGTAATACAAACTTGCATAACAGGTTGATGTCATCCCAGTGCAAAATTTTGCATGTTCAACACCAATACGCAACACTATGTATTACCCAATTAGTTTTACAATCTACCCACATGTTTTTCTACCCATGCATACTCAGACTTCCCTAAATTTCACTAATCATTGCCTAAATTGATAATTTTCTCATAATAAATTCGTGACTCTATCTATCATTGGGCAAACACAAGTCTTTGGGAAACACTAGTTAATCAGACGTCACCCATCCTCAAATGAAGCAAGACCCAACATTGATAACGATTCAATTTCAACATTCAACCCTCACAATAAATTTTCACATTATCAAGCACAATATAATTATCCTAACTCATGGACACTATTAGATCATCAACATTTAGGAAGAGCGAATCAAATCAGGCATCAGTACAACAATATAACACAAGACCCTTATCAATGACATAAAGATTAATAAAAAATATTACATAAAGCATTAAAAACAAAGCACAAAATAGGGGGATCAGGGTCTAGAAATGTAAATCACGCACCATATACACTCCAAGCTAGTGAATTAATGCAAATGAGGTAACAAAAGCAAGGAACTAAGAGTGTAGGGAGTATGGGATGTGATAGAGCTCAAAAGATGAAAAGTTTTCTTTTTTAAACTTTAAAAAAACTCTTAGATTTTTTATTCGCATGCTCAATGATCTCCGACTAATGTCGGCAAACACATTCGCTGAATCGCCAAAAGATTTGTAGCTCACCGATGATACCTGAAAAACTTTCAAACCCAATGGCCAATTGGGTGGACCCGATGGAGTTCGCCTACTGTAATTGGGCGAATCAGTATTTGGTCCCATATCGGCAAAGTTGACAGTACAATTTTTCAAAATTATTGGCTCGAATAGCGAACATGAAGATGTCCACCTAATCATTTTGTCCCATCACTGAATGGGTACTTGCATCGCCTTTTGCATCATTTCCAACTTTACAACTTCTTTTCAACCTACACTTACAACAATAGATATTGAAAATAATAAAAGAATATTGGTTGCCTCCCAAGAAACGTCTTATTTGATGTCGTGACATGACATAGTTCTTACTCATCAACGATTATTTTTGGGATTTCCGATGTTATCACTAGGAAAATTCCCTTTTTCATTGTATTGAGATGGGTGCAGAGTTGACACGGGTAAGTCTCTAGTTGTTTGATGGACATAGAATGTGAAGTGACCGTAAGGGTTAAGGTGGAGAGGTCATTTTTTATATCCTTCAACCTCTTGTCCGTTTCTTCAACCTTGTTGAAGATCCTTGTTATAATTTCATCAATTTTATTTCCCTCCAGTCAAGATGGTTTCTTTGGTTTGGGAATATCATTAGGTGGGACGTATATATCTTTTTCAGTTTCCATATCTCTCCAATTGCCACCTCGATCTCTCCAACCATTGTCTCAATTTGTGTTCCAACCTTCGTTCCCACACGGTTTTGGGAAGTTAGGATGAGAACCCCCAAATTGATTTCCAAAGAGTTGTACCTCTTCATTATATAATGCCTCAAACATGGTATCCTCTGGGTATTGTCCAACGCTTGTACCAACCTCATTTACTACTTTAAGTCGACCTCCCATGACATGTTTATACATCAAGTCAAGTAGCTCATCATTTTACCATATTTTCATTGCTCTCATTATCATTTTACATATGTTTCTTGCTCATGCCCCATTGTTGGGAAGATGCTTGATCCTCTCTAGTATGACATGCTCATTTCACTTCTATCATATCATCTAGCAATATCGTTGCTACATCAAATGGTTGTCGCATCAACCCACGTTGAATTAGTTCATCAACCAAGCGCTTGTTAATTGAATCAAGTACAATAAAAGTATTGTAGCAACAAATTGTTCAGAACACCATGTGTTGGACATTGTAGAAGCAAATTTTAAAACTGCAACCATGTCTTATGAAGAGGTTCACCTCCTACTCTTTTGAAGTTCTCGATGTTGTCTCTAAGATTGACCTTTTTTTAGGGAGGAAATAAAGTTTCTAAGAAAGCTTCAGTCAACTCCTCCCAAGAAGGGATATAATCATTCATCAACTCAGCCAACCATCTAGTAGCTTACACCGTTAAGGAGAATGGGAATAATCTCAACATAATAGATTCCTATGAGATGTTCTTAAAGATGAATGGCCCAAATATATCCATAAAGTTTCAAAGATGTTCATTATGATGTTCACGAGCTAAACTCCCAAACATTCCTCTAAGTTAGAGCCGCAGTATCCTTGTTTTGGTTACATGGAAGACTACCCTAACTATTGTAGGAGGTATCCAGATTACTCCATTAGTCTCAACGACATTAATGTACATGTCGTTCAAGTAACACATTTGATCACTACCATTATCACTCATGTTAATACCTGCAAATAAGCAACAAAACAACACCAAACAACAATCTACTACAACAAAACAAACTAACAAACTAATTTCACAAAAAAAATAATCTTAGCCATCAGACCTCGACAACATTGCCATTTTTAATAATGCATAATTTATCCTAAGAAAAGTAAAAGAATAAGCAGTTGTTGTGAATAAAAATACCCAATAAATAGTTGGGTTCGAATTCCATAGAGAGTGATATAATGCATGGAATTCACTTAACAAATTTAGACTATTCGTCAATTCATTTGTAGCAATTAAAGAGAAGGGTGAGTGACAATACTAAATTTATGAAAAGGGTTTTGACATCAATTAATAAATTAGACTAAAATTAGGAAATTAGAGAAATGAAGAAGAAATATAGGGGTGTGGAGATTGGAATCAATGTCACATAGGGGTAGTTGTGTTGCTCGACAGTGCTAAACAAACATGGATATAGAGGGTGATCATCATCAATGACACAAACCTTCTTTCTATCTCATAGTACCAATTTATTGAATCTGCAATCGATCTCATCATTGTGAATCACAAAGCAACCCATTACGTTAAGGAATCTCTCTTTCGAGTAGATTTGGTAAAATAGACCTGAACCATAATCTCTCTATTGAGAAAACTATAGAAATCAAACCTAAATAGTATATATTAAACTAATTACCCACTCCAATTGATCTCTTTCAAGCATCAACGAGAGATCGAGAATATAATTAAGTTTGCTACCTTTAACCATTAATTAACCCCATGCTAATTTGCCTAAATCCATGAATGAACAACAATAAAAAAGAGCAAAACATAATACCCACTACATTAAATCAACACCCAACCCCATAATTATACCCCTAGAACCAAGGTTATAGCCACACATTGTAAAAAGTAAAGAAACTATACCTATCATGATAGCAGCCATGGATGTGATGAAATTAACCAATTATATTAAACACCCTATTTGATTTCAACTTCAAAATGTCAATTTCGACAGTGAAGTTTAAAACTGCAAAACTAATGAAATTTTTTATAAGGTAAGAAATATCATACAAAAATTAGAAATTAAAATTCGTTTCCAAAATCTAGTACCTGATCACTCTTTTGGGCCTTTTACCTTTCGTCCAAACATCATCACGCCCTTCATGGGTTACACCTGTAGGAACGCAGGACCATCAACCACGAATTTCAAAGGTCGTTGCCTTCGATCTGCATAGATGTTCTGCCTACATGGGGCAGTATGGAGTTGCTCCAGGATGACTTGGATACTATCCATAGAATCTTTCAATAAGTAAGTGCCCCATGTCCTAACCTAAAAAACATCAAATGACCCCACCATAGAACAACATCTCCAACTATATAATTCCTCCAATGGTGAAATTTGAATTCTCGAATGGCAGCTATTATATATGAAAACTCAACCAAAGCAAAAGACAGATCCCACTGGCCAAAAAATATAAATAACACAAGCCCGTAGCATGTCTTCTAAAACCTGAATAGTCCTCTCAAACTGACCATCGTTCTGAGGGTTAAAAGTTCTACTAAACTCAACTTGGGTACCTAACTCCATCTTAATAGACCTCCATAAATGTGAAGTGAATTGAGTACCACATTCTGAAAATTATAGAAATCGGCACCCCATGAAAACGGACAATCTCTCTAAGGTAGATCTTAGCAAATTTCTATAAAGTGTAGGGAGTTTGATCCGGCATATGTGAGCTGACTTGGTCAATCGATCAAAAATAACACAAATAGTATCAAAGACACAGAAGGTACATGGTAAGCCTAGCACAAAATCCATGAGGATACGCTCCCACTTCTACTTCGAAACGGGCAGCCACTGAGTCAAACCATCTAATCTATGGTGCTCGTACTTCACCTGGGACAGCTCAAGAATCTACCCACGAATGCTTGAATGTCAATCTTCATCCCACACCACCAATAGTGATGCCTCAAATTCTGATACTTCTTTACAACACCAGGATGAATAGAATACCTGGAACAATGGGATTACTGAGGAATCAGCCCAGCCAACTCACCAACTCTAGGAACACAGATACGACCCTTAATCCTCAAGATTCCCTCGGAATCTAAGGTCACCTACCTACCCTAGCCTTTTAGAACATTGTCTTGAATCGTCCTGAACTGCAGATCCTCAAACTACTATGCCCAAATTTTCTCTATCAAGGAAGATCTAGCATCCACAAAAGTAAGTACTCTGCCCAGCTCTGAAATGTCAAGGCTAACTATCATATTGGATAAGGACTGAATGTCCAAAGCCATAGGTTGCTACTCCATGGCTAAGAAAGCCAAGCTCCGCATATTCACTGCCTTCTGGAACAAAGCGTCTGCAACCACATTAGCTTTCCCCAGGTGATAAATGATGAAAATGTCATAGTCCTCATGTAACTCCATCCACTTGTGTTGTATCAGGTTAAAATCCCTCTGACTGAAAATATACTTAAGACTGTGGTGGTAAATGAATACCTCATAGTGCACTTCATATAAATAGTTTTGCCAAATCTTTAACATGTAGGCTACCACTGCCAACTCCAAGTCATGAGTAGGGTAGTTCTTTTCGTGAAGCTTCAGATGCCTAGAAGAATAAGCAATAACTCTACTATGTGACATCAAGACACAACCTAGCCCCACACCATAAGCACTACAGTAGATTGTAAACCCCTGACCCTCAACGGGAAAAGTCCAAATTGGTACTAAAGTCAACTAGGCCTTGAGCTTCAAAAAGTGAACTTCGCACTTATCCGACCACAAAATGGGAACATTATTATTAGTAAATATTATCAAAGGTACAGAATTTGAAGAATACCCCTCCACAAACCGTCTATGGTAACATCCTAACCCGATGAAACGACGAACCTTAGTAGGATAAGTAGGTCTTGCCCAACTTTGAATTGCCTCAATCTTCACCAAATCCGTCAAAATTTCATTATTGGACACTACGTTCCCCACGAATGCTACTAAATCAAGCTGAAACTCACATTTGGCATACTATTGCTGCTCTATCAAGTTCTGGAGTACAATCCTCATATGGTGTTCATGTTGCTCCCTACTCCTATAGTAGACCAAGATGTTGTCGATGAACACTATGAAAAATGAGTACAAAAGGCTTGAACACACGGTTCATGAACTTCATAAGTGTTGTTGGGGCATTAGTCAATCCAAAACACATGACTAAGAACTTGAAGTGGCTGTATCGAGTCCTAAAAGTAGTCTTTGGAATGTCCGCCGCCATAACCCTTAACAGATGGTAGCTTGATCTCAAATAAATCTTAGAGATCATTGTTGCACCCTGAAGGTGGTCAAATAAATCATCAATCCGCAACATATGATACTTGTTCTTAATGGTTAGCTTATTTAGTTTATTGTAGTCAATGAACATATGCAAGGTACCATCATTTTTCTTCATGGAGAGGATAGGAGCATGCCAAGGATATACACTCAATGTAATGAACCCTTGCCCACGAGGTCCCGTAACTTTTCCTTAAGCTCTCTCAACTTATCTTGAGCCATTCGATAAGGCGGAATGGAAATTTGATATGTACCTGGATCAACATCAATCCAAAAATCAATATTACTGTGAGTAGAAAGACCCACCAGATTCGTAAGAAACATATCAACAATTTCTCTAACAATATGAACTTACTCAAAGGTAGGAGGGTTGGCACTAGTATCACAGACTTAACCTATATAGGATAGACACCCCTTCTATACTAACCATTGTGCCGTTAGAATGAAGATCACACCTCTTGGAATATGACTATCTGAACTAGTCCATACAACAGGAGGAATGCATGTCATGAACAAAGTAACGGTCTTGGAGAAACAACCCAAGAATACATGATCGGGAGACAACCAATCCATGCCTAGAATCAGGTAAAATTCACCATATGTAACATAATAAGGTCTATCCAAGTATCGTACCCCAAGATGGTCACCAGACATGTTCTATAAACCCGATCCACTACCAAAGAATCACCTATGGGGGTAGCTACAGGAATTGACACATCCATAGGCTCACAAGACAAATCCAACAACATTACATAATAAGTAGACACATATGAAAAGGTAGACCCCGAATAAAATAAAGCATACGCCGGTTGATGAAAGATAGAGATCGTACCTATGACAACAACATCCAATGTCTCAACCTCTAGTCTCCCTAGAAAAACATACATATGTTAGCATCCACCTCAACCACCCAATATTCCTTCCTAAGTACCACCTCGATTAACTTGAGACCACCTATAGTCGACTTAACTGCAACTATATGGGCTCGAACCTGCTGATTTAGCTGACACTACTAACCTGGATAACCCTACTGATTTGGATGACCCTACCTCTTGTGATGACTAATGGTAGGACACTCTCAGGCAAAGTGACCCTTTACACAACAATCAAAGATATCTCTACTAGAAATACCCCTTTAAGACAAGTCGGCTAAACCTAACTGGCCACCACGATATGAATACCCTGAATGTGCATCGAGAAAGTGTGAACCATTTGAACACTTGCACCTGTTGAGCCACAATATCTAATCTGTAGAGATACCTGAAACCTCCTACAAGGCTGATACATCTATAGATAACCTCAGTCATAGATTCCTTTACTATGGGACTGAAACCCACTATGCCAATGAGGCCTCTTGTCACTGCCTCCATAAACCTCATGACGGATCCCCTCGATGGTGTGTACATGATAAACTATCAATAGAAAAGAACAACCCAACGCCACAATCTACGGCATCGCAAATCTAAGTGGAAATTAGAGCCTTATAAATTACCTATGAACTCTTTCCTGCTCAATCGGCATAACCATGAATGCATGTATTGCCAACTAATTGAATCGTGCCTCGTACTCTACAAATGAAAGTGATCCCTAAGTGAGGTCTAAGAACTCATCCCGCAACCCCTCCCTAATGCAACAAAGTTAATACTTCTCCAAGAAAGTCTTAGAGAATTGAGCCAAAGTCATCAAAGGTGACTCAGTTGGTCTGGAATCGAAGTAGGTACTCCATCACTACTTCGCTCGCCCCTCCAACTTGTAAGTAGTGTAATCAACCCAATGGGACTCCACTAACCAAAGTTTATGCAACCTCCCTAGGATGTTGACTAGAAACGTATGGGAATCCTCTCCCGTATCACTAGTGAACATTGGAGGACCCAATCTGAGAAATAAACCCTACATCTTTTACTCCTCAGAGATCATAGCTGACTTACAAGCCATAGGCGGAGCACCAATCTGAACCAGCTAGACCACTATACGAGGAGCTGCAATAACATGATGCACCTGTGGGGCGTGAGTACCATATGCCCTTGTCTAGGCGGAAGTCTGAGCATTACCTCTTAGCCACAGTTCGTCTGAACTATTAGGCATAATACCTTCTTAGGACATACACTCCAAAAATTTGAGGATCCTAGCCAAATTATCTTGAAATACAGGCGGGCCATAAATCTTATTGGAGGCCCAGGCCTGGTTGGCCCCACACCTTTCTATTGATTTTGAGTCCGCTTAAACTTTATTTTGGGCTTTGGTATTGTTCCCGGTCGTGACATCTGGGTCGATCTCTAGGCTTGACCCTAGCTAGGGCACCATTTAGAAGTGAAGGGGGTTCACGCCTTCCCACAATCGATCTCGTTGAATATGAGAGAGTTACGCAAACATAATTTAGATTTTGGTATAACCATCAACACATGAGAAGAAACAAGGAACAATGAAGTATTCATAAGAATTCCCGATAGCCTCTCAAAGATTGGATACAAATGTCATTAACTAATCCTCTAAACTCTACTAGATTGTTGCTCCTATATTTCTGAAACCGGTGAACCCAAAGCTCTGATACCACACTTTCACGACCTAAAATCAGGCCATGATGGCATCAACAACAACCCACCGAGTGGATAAGCCTCAACCCTAATAACAAGATGCAGAAGACAGAATATATATATATATATATATATATATATATATAATAGTAGTAATAAATGGAAGACTAGAAAAAAGTATATAGAAGGGTCATATCATACATATATATGTAGAACAATACAAAAATGTACAAGGTTGGCCCAAAAGAGATGAAAAGACAAACTAACATAAGATACCAATCCCAGTACCTGGTGTAACCTATACCTGAGCTACTACGAATAGAAAACCATAAATATATACACATAATTGACTAGTCAAAAATTTAAAATGAGAGTTAGTTAAAACGAAGGATAACAACAAGCATTTGAACGTTGGTCACAACCAATTTGAGTCTATCACCGCCACGGGAGATTTAATGCTCACTGAGGGTGGCTGGAAATGTAAGTTGCAACAATAAAAGATGCAGAAGTGTAGTATGAGTACCAAAACATAGGGTACCCAATAGGCATCATAGGCCGACTGAGCTCAGATCGATCAAATATATATATAAGAAGCACGATAAAACTAGAGAATCAAGGAAACACTAAGGCATAAGAAGACTATAATAGAGAAAATGTAGATAATTTATTAAAGTTTTAACGTTTATCAAATACACTTCATCCAATTTTAAGTGCAAAGGATCGTTAAGCAATATATAACCCAACAATTGAGTTGGGGTTGAATCCCATAGGGAGCGGTACGTGTTCAAATTCAATCAAAAAGTACGAATGTTATCTAACTAGATATAGGAATAGAAATTATCGAAAAAGACATGAAACAAATAAAAAGTGGTGAAACGAATGTCACATGGGGGGTTTTTGGTTTGTAATTATCAACTACAATGCAGTCACAAACAATTTGAATAACAATAAAGAGAGGAATTCTCGGGATGAGATCGATTATAGGCAACTTTTGATATATGGTAGCTGAAACTACTAGTAAATAGCTAAATATCTATGGGTAGGCTAGACTATAAGGGAGATAGCTTTCTCTTGAACAACTAT
The DNA here is from genome assembly GCA_029582545.1 of Solanum lignicaule. Classification (NCBI taxonomy): domain Eukaryota; kingdom Viridiplantae; phylum Streptophyta; class Magnoliopsida; order Solanales; family Solanaceae; genus Solanum; species Solanum lignicaule. The sequence goes on along the minus strand of JAJOOF010001904.1, from coordinate 18,880 downwards.
CCTGGATGAGGTGATTTTTTCCGAACATCAACAAGCATAGCAATGAAAAATAGCTCACACCTTAATTCATCCACTCTCTCGAGCTAGATGGGTAGGATTGGGTTTAGGATTCACTCTCTCGAGCTGAACCCAGCTCAACCCAATACCTATAGATCATTAATCAATAATCTTAGTTCTAAAACCTCTCTTTCAAGCAAGATAAGAACACAGGGTTAGAACTACATTTGCAACTACAATTCATAAATTAAACCACAACTAATGATTAAACCCACTTCCATATAGCATTTATTCTAGTAATTAACAATACCCATAAACTAATTCAACCTATAATCACACCCCAAGAATTGGGGTTTTATCCAAACATCACAAAAGAGTAAAAACGGTTACCAAATCTATTAGCCATCCATTTGGTAAGAGTAATTAAGCCTTTACAATTCTTTAATTTGCAGAAAATTTGAAACCCACGTGAAAAATCTCCAAATTGAATCTCAAAAAGCCTTCAAGTCTACTAAGAAACTATCAAAAACTCTAGAGAAAATTGTTCTAGATTAATTCAGCATAGTAAATTGACTATTCAAAATCTAATTTATAGTCGCCAAAAATAAGTCACGAAGGGCCATTAGGCGAAGTAAGTCGAGTTCACCAAGTGGTTTGGAGAATCTCCCCTTGATCTCTTCTATCACCTTTTTGCCTTAGATCTCAGCATCATCAAGTCTTGTAACTTTGGACGATCACTCTTTGCATCGCGGAATTGCTCGGCGATTTTTCGATTGCCTCTTTTCTATCGCCGACTTGGTTTCTTCACTCAGGGCTGGCACACTGGAACTTTAGATGGTCAAAATAGCAACACGGGGATTCACCAAGTGCTCTTGGCATTCATCATGCTCGTCTTTCTTCACTTCTTCAGTTTGCTTTGTTCCTTTTTGCCTGTTAGTGTCCTTTCTTTGCTCATCAATCCATATTCCTGGAAATCAAGGTTTTAACATCAGTTTATGGCACAAATTAAGCATTTGAGGACACTAAATCTATATAAACAAAGCACCAAATGAGTCCAAATCTCGGACTCATCAACACCTCAACTAAATTTTTTTATTGTCCTTAAGTAAAAATAAAGATCAGCCATTCTAAAAGGATGTCTGAAATAGTGCTGCATAAGACTCAACATGAATGCACACAACGATGTTCAACTTACTCATGCAATGATCAATTGTGCCCTCAAAGATTCAAGTTGTGACTCACCATTATCAAAGATGCTCAAGTTCACAATAATTGCTTCAAATGCAAGTTCAAGCTCAACATAGGTACTCAAATGCCCTCACAAAAAAGATGATTCCATATTCACACAAAATTCTTCAACAATTTAGAGTTCCGGAATCACATACAACTCTCACACTCACAAAGATGAACACATGCATGACTTCACCCATAGGTTTGCCCTTATTTTCCCATCAACATTCAATTTAGCTCACTCAAGTTCACAAAGGTCTTTTCAAGGCTTGTAACGGGGCTGAGTGTAAAGGCATGGTCATTTAGGCTTAGTGGCTTCTGCCTTCATGTAGTATGGTCTGAACATCATTATCCTTTTTTCTTAACATTTCAATCATGGTCATAATCCACCCCATTATTCAACTTCGTATGAATTATCGGATACCCCATTTCTTTTGTAACTTCCACTACTTTATTTCACAACTTTTTTATTCTTTTCTTTGCTTTCTTTTTTTCTCCTTCTCCTTTTTTTACATGAAGGGGGCTCCATCATTTTCAAAACCATTACTCAAAAGGGGATTTTTTTTTACACTTCTTGAATTTCCTTCTCTTTTCACCACACCACAACTTAGGATTTTGGACTAAATTGGCTATTCAAACAAACCACACTTCATGAAAGTTATGGGTGAATGGATAAAGAGACACTACACCATTTTAGGCTTACGGCCACACTAAATCTGAACAATGCTTGTAAAGTGTTGCCTAAAATATTTTTGGGAACGCTTTTAAAATGTAGCCTAGATTTTTAACTTTTGGCATCGATAATATTGGCAACACTTGTAAAGCGTACTCTTTAATGGTATAGGCTACACTTTATAAGCGTTGTCATAGTATGAAATAAATGGCAACAACTATTTACATATATGGCCACACTTTTAAAGTGTCCTATTTTTATAATTGTAAAAACAACACATTAAAAGTGTGGCCTAAAATTTTTCACTAAAATATTATATTCCCTCCAACATTTTCAACTCTCCCTCCCATTTTTATTGGCCAAAAAAAATAATTAATAAAACATTAATAAAAACTTTTCTATTTCTCTTCTTTCCTATCTGAACATACGCTTTACTTTTTGTCTGTAGAACAAGCTTTTCTCCAGAACTAAAGATCAAAGAGAGGAAGCTGAAGAGCTGAGCTGCAGAATCTCTTCTCCAGAACCCGATTTTCTCGAAGAGATGAAGAACTGAAGCTAAAGAACTGGGGATCGAAGAACTGAAGATTGAAGAACTGAAGAGAGGAAGCTGAAGAACTAAATAGTTGAGATTCCTTTTTATTCTCCTATTCCAATTTCTTCAAGCGTAAGTACCAATTTCGTACAGTCGAGATTCCTTTTTATTCTCTACTAATCATCTAGTACTAAAAATAGTCAATTGATTGAATTTTTGTTTTCTGTTTACAAGGAATTGATTACTTTGGGGTTCTTACAGCTGAAATTCCAAAGTAGGGGAAGAAAGTGCCAAAAATCTGAACGTCAAAGTTAGCCCTAGCCATATTGAGCAGATGAGATATTTTATTTAGAGATATATGTAAATGAATGCAAAAATACTATTGTAAACAGGGGTAAACCTTGAGAAGATTGAAGAGAACTTCTGAACATACCGTGATGTATCTATTATGTGTGAACTAGCTCCTCCCTACTGGGATGATACTCCTTCAATAAATCAGGAGCAAAGGTCCAGTCAAAGAAACAATGGGAGATCAGAATTTTTGTATATCATTTGGTCATCTTTAGCTATGTAGACCCGTTTCTGATACTTGTGATAACTAACTAGCAATTAATTTGTCGATAGGGCTTTCTATTAGAGCTATTTCTTCTACTTAATGTTGAACCATGCTATAGATGTCTAAGTAGTTTGCATTGGAGCTTTTCCTACAGGCTACATGTGTACTAAAACCTAATATGTATCATCTCATTACACTATGTGTACTCATGTCAATTTATGCTTACAGGTTGTCAGCGGTATTAACAAGGGTAGCAATTGCGGTTATCACATGTAAGTAAAACTTCTGTATCTAGCCTTTAGATCCTTCTACATGAAGTTGTCAATTATTACCTCTTGTTCTGATTTGGAGTAATTCTTAATTCAGCTATTAGTACTAATTTAATAACATCTCAGCAGACTTGCAGTTTTGTATTATAGTAAAACGAGGGGCTGCTTAATGTTAATGGATCCATTTTGGTGATGTAGTGCCTATCTTTGTTTTCCTTAATATTATAAATTTTGAATTACACTATTCAGCTCCGTAGTGTTCAAGACTATAGTAATGCGAAGAAGCCACAAGTATAACTCTGTAAGCTCAGCTACACAAAACATTACAGTCTATAAAATCCTATAACTCTGTAAGCTCAGCTACACAAAAGTATAGCCAAATAAAATCCTATAATCCTATAAATCTGTCTTCGTAGTGTTAAAGTCTAACATACTTACAAGTATAGCCAAATAATCCTATAACTTTGTAAGCTCAGCTACACAAAACATTACAGTCTCTAAAATCTTAATTCTTGCAAATGTATGCCTAACAAACTAACAAGTATAGACAAATAATCCTGTAAGCTTAGCTCCTCAAAACATTGCACTCCCTACAAAATGATTCTTCAGAATGTATATAGCAGACAAGTACACATGCCAACGCAGTTTAATATGGTATATCCACTCAGGTAGAACTCTTCCAACTCAATCTTTAGTATCTTAAAAACATACTTAAGATTAGTTTCTCACACTGCCCAGAAGTATAGTTATGATATTTACCTGTCTGCAATAGAGTGTCTTGGTGTTGTTGGAGTTGGGTTTCCTCTTTTTCCATGCTTTGTTTGGTGCAACTACTATCCTGATTTGCATGTCTGTATTAGAGTATCTTTGGATATTTCTCTTGCTGCCCCTATTCTTTAGCCTGAGGTTGACTTGGAGTTAGATATTTGTTTGTTGATGTATTTCCTTTATTGATGTATCAAATTGTGAAGATGGTTTTCTTGTTCTTTTTGTATGTTAGTTTGTTCCTGTACAATAAGATTATTATAGTTATTATGAGTAGAAATAGTAGAGTTAAGTGTCTTACCTGACTGTGCCTTAGGCTGATATTGTTGGTCTTGCCCTGTCTTCTCTTGTGGTGAACTATGTCCTCCCATAGTGTGGTGGTTCTGCCTGTAAGTCTTCTTCTTTTGAACCTGCAACTGCTCATATGATATCTTATTTGCCTTCTCCTGATTTGGTTGCTGATTTGTGTCAGCAGGCAATCCTTGCATGGTAGTGATAATAGGAGTCGCAAGGTCAATATGAATATCATTTTTAGCCTCATTACTAAAGTGAGAATAAGGAACCCTTATTTCAACTTTATAATGATGACTAATAATTTTCAAAGATCATATAACCTGGGGGTGGGGATTATTAGTAGTGTGGTGAGACAGATGTAGACATATCTCTTTGTAATGGGTTGGTAAATTTTTAAATATATTTGGTTATGGGCAATGCACTCGTGAGCTTAAGTCACTACAATTTATGTGCATAAATGGTCGAACATGTAAATTTGGAATAAAATTTACGGCTAAAGTTGCACAGTCCAATACCACTGGACTATCTTTTTTCTTTGATTTAGGTGATTCAAAATTAGTATATATATAGAAATATTGAAAATCCACCCTATATATATGGTAATTTTCTGCCAGAGAGGGTTCAGTGAACCCCATAGCACTCACGTAAGTCCGCACAGTTCTTGATGTCTGTGAGTTCTATTCAAGTTTCATGTGCGTACGTAGTTGGAAATTGGAGAAAACCTAAAGAGACATGAACAACAACATATCAATTTGAATAGTGCTTATTTGAGCATGAAGCAAGGCTATTGTTTTATGTAATTGAATGTTAATTTCCCATGTTGATTTAAGGTTTTCAGATTGCAAGTGAATAATGAGAGTTGGTTTTGCAGACTCTTTAGACTCTGCACTTATTTGTTTACTTCCATTCCTAGATCCCTTTAGTTACTATCATTAGGAAAATGCTAAAATATTAAGTCAGAGAATCTATGAAAAGATACAGATAGGCTAAAGTGCAATTTTCATGATTTGTTGAAGAACTTTGACAACCAAATTTCATGATTCGTTGAAGGAAAGTCTGCTTCCTTTTGGTATTAAATTTTGTTTCAAATGGTGTATGTTTACCTAAAATGAAGAAAGTTTCTTCTTGTATTTAAGCCTTACTTGTTTTCCATTTGAAGTGTTTTAATAATTGGTTGTTTAAACCCATAGGACTCTATTGTTTTGAGTGATAAATTCCAGCTATAATGCATAAAATTAGTTGTGTGACAGTCGTTTAGAATTTATTTTTCCATTTTAAGTTAAATTTCTGGTTTACGTTGCTCTTTGTGAGTCATTCTAATGAGATTATTTCATATTCTCATATTGAAATCTGCTTGCTCTTGCTATAAACAATGAGTTCTTTATTATATAAATAGATAAAGAGAATCTCAGTTAAGATATTTGGTATTCTAATGAGCCGCAAATGATTGTTGATCTATTTTGTTTGCCTAGTTGTCTGAAAATGTCCAATTTTCTTCATGTAAAGAGAATCTCAGTTATGATATTTGTTTGTTTCTGAATACATCTTTGTTAAAGTATTGGCATCAGCTAATTCAATGGCATGTAATTACTTAAATTGTTAATATGTTATGGTCTTATGGAGAAAAAAATGGATTTCAAAGTTCAGACAATATTTAGAGTAAGATCCCCACTATAATATTTACCTGGAGCAGCATAACCTGCTGTGCCTATGATCCCACTTGTGCTGAATTGATTTACATCGGCATTTTTACCCGAGTCAGACATGAACTTTGCCAAAGTTGCTAACAAGAGCAGACAGATCATTGTCCAATAGAGCATTGTTTGGCTTAAGATCATAGTAAATTATAGATGTATGGCATTGACTGTGAAGATAATGCAATGTTGAAGCCACATCTATTGTAATGTTTAATCTGTGTAAGATGTTCAATCTCTTCTGCAACATCTGTCCCTCCTTCAGCTGTAACCACTCGTCTAGGCTCCCATTTTTCATAAATGGATAAGTGAGAGCTTTGAAATCATTTCCATCAAAATCAACACTTGAGCAAACAGTTGAGATCTTCACCAGGTTCCGATGCCTTATGTTCCTCAAGGCTTCACATTCAGCCAAAAAGCTTTACGAAGTACCCTTTTTTCAAGTTTTAGTACCTTTGCTGCAATAATTTACATATATAAAATATGTAAATGAATGTTCAACTTGCATAGAAGTATCTTTCAATGAACTGCTGGAATCTGGAATCTGGAATTTGCAATCTGCAGATTTGTTGTTCTCTATAACTACTGCAATCTGCAATCTGATTTGTTCTTCTATAACTGCTACAATCTGGAACTCCTTGCCTCTTCTATAACTGTTGCAATCTGATTTGTGTAGGGAAATGGAGGTGATCAAATTTGAAGGGTCTCCGCAAATCAATTTGATCTCATTGAAGTGGATGATGAAGAGTTTTTGAACTATTGCAAAAGTTTGAATACATTATATTTGATTTTGTGAAATATATTCATTGCTAGAATATATTGAACTATTGTAAAAGTACTTTTTGAACTATTGTGTACACATATTTAGAATATTGCTTTATAAGTATGTGTATGTACACGAGACATACTATATATCTTTTGAAGTTTATGGAAAATCTATAAATTTGAATTACTTATTAGCTAATTTAATGCTTGAGATTATTTATTGCAAAACAATATTGGTGCTTTTAATTAGAAATTGTGGCATATAAATATTCTATAGCCAAAATAATATTACCACACTTAAAAATGTAGCCATAGGACTATAAATTGTGGTATGCACATGAGCAAGGGCTACACTTCAAAGTGTTGTCATACATAAGATAGAAAAGGCAACACTTAATAATTGTGGGCAATATGGAAGCAAAGGCCACGCTTGAAAGTGTAGCTGATAAGGCAACACTTTTAAGCGTAGCTGCAAAGCGTGGCCTCTTGCCTTTTAAGCTACGCTTGAAAGTGTAGTTGTTAAGGCAACACTTTTTAAGTGTAGCTGCAAAGTGTGGCTTTTTTGCCTTTTAGGGTACGCTTTTAAGTGTAGCTGATAAGGCAACACTTAAAAAGTGTCGCCTAAACTCTAAGGTTACACTTTTTTCGGCCAACCCTGGAAAAGTGTGGCTTAAAGTCAAAAACTGTGGCCTTTTATCAAAGCCAAACTTTTTCATAGTTTAGGCCACACTTTTCTAGGGTGGTTGTAGGCCTAAAATGTTGTAGTGAGAGGTCACAATTGTTCAAGCTTCTTCCAAGAAAAGGGTAAGGCTGAAAAGGGTTCAAGCAAAGTTTACACATCTCACAAGGTTGGCCACAAAAGAGGTATATTGTCAAATTGTTTCACTCTTAAAAATTGTTGCCTAAGATCATTTCAAGTGCTTGCATCACTTAGTTAACCGGACCAATGGGGCAAAATATAGGTGTCATCATACACAATGTTCAAAGTAATCTCATCACACAAGGCATTAGCAACAATATCAAACAAGACTACACACTTTCTAGCTAGTGTTCAATGTTCATCACAAGAGGCTCATTTGATAACTGGCTAGTCACAACGAGATGCTAAAAGTTCACACATTGTGCATGCAACTTTATTGGCCTCATCGTAGCCGCACATTAATTTCATTCAATTAAGCGCAGTATTCAAGTCATCGATATTGATCACAACCGATACTCAAATTTGCACAAGAACATCCACAATAACACAAAATAGAGGTGGTAAAGTTTTTAAAAATAGGTTCCAAACCATTTCCATTCAAAACAAGGGGCCACAAGGTCAAGCATTCATAAGATTAAGATCAAAACACATATATAGATCAACAAAACCCTATATTCACAAAAAAAAAAAAATAGAATCACAAAAGGTAGGTATGGAAATACCTCACCCCACCCATAAAAAGAAAGTAGTTGTCCTCAAATGCAACTAAAACAAAAATAATCAAGAAAAACAACAGAGAGGGAGGTAAAAATGTCATCCTGCCAGGCTAAGTCTGGGTGAACTCTGCATCACAGTCACTCCATCTGTCGGGGCATCAGTGCCAGGAGTGACACTCTGAGGTTGGGTATCATTGCCCGGTGTAGTAACAGTTGTGGCTCTACTAAAGCCAGCCATAATAGGGTTGCTCAAGGAGGATGTTGGGCTATCTCGAACATGGTACCCTCTAGATCGGCCAGATTCTCATAAACAGCTGCATCTCGCTCCTCAAGATGCTCTTCATCTGTCTCAGCCTCAGACTCAGCAGCAACAACATCCTCCATAATATCATCTCCGGTGGTAGCCGGAGGCATATTAGAACAGGGCGGAACATCTGCACCCGGGGCATCAAGGACTCTGCTGACTCACATAGTGAAGTGAAGTCTGTGGACTTTAGATGGTCCACATCTTTTCTCAACTTAGAAACATCGGCTTTCAAAGTCGTAACCTCAGTGGTTACTGATGAGTCCACAAATTGGACTCATTTAGGACTTTATTTTGATAGAAATAGTGTCCTCAAATTCTTATTTTGTCTCAATATCTAATGAAAACTCTTAAGTTTCAGGTATTTGAAGGTTTAGTGGAAGCATGGACACTTAGGTACAAAAAGGAACAGAAATGCTGAAAAGAACGAAGGAGCTGAAGCCTGAGCATCGCCAAGCACCTTTGGCAATTTGCTGAAAGGACAGACTCCGCTCTTTGTTCCAGTATGCGAAGCCCTGAAGGAAGAAGATCAAAAAGGCGATGAAAGGAGCAATCGGCGCTTCGCCGAATAGTTTCGCGAAGTAGTACTATACCGCCCAATGGTCCAGAATGTGAAGATGCTGAAAGCAAGCACTAAACGGCGATGAGACAAAAGAAGGGCGAGTCACTGAGTCATTCGGCGGATTCGACTAACCTCGCCGAACTATCTGCCAGCACTAATTTTTTATGGCTATAAATACTAAAGTTCTTATTATTTTAAAGGAGTTCCGAACCATTATTATTATTTTCAGAATAGAATAGTACGTTTTTAGATATTTTCTCTCAAGTTTGGAGAGGGATTTGTGGGAGACTTGAAGGGAGAAGGATTTCATCTTCCCCAAGTTGGAAATGGGTTTTCTCCATTCTTCTTCCCTTGCTTAAATCGAGGTTTAATTTCTTATACCCATTTGATTCTAGTAACATTTTAGATGTATTTTGTTATTTCTTGATGTGTGGCTAAAAACTCTATTCTTGGGGTGTGATTTAGCAAATATGTGTTGATATTATTGTTGGGTCTTGCATGCTGATAGGGTAGATGTATTTTAATGGTTATTTCACCTAGTGGTTGTGGTTTAATTTAATGGGTTTGTAGTTACAAATACCAAACCACCCATGTGTTTTCGGCTTGCTCGAGAGGGAGATCGTGAAACCAAGACCACTAGACTGATGGCCTAAGGAGTGGGTCGACATGAGGTTCAGCCCGAAAGGGTGAGCCCTAGTCCCATATCATAACCCTCAGCACGAGAGAGTGAGTGGGGTAAGGCGTAGGCTGGTCTTCATGCGACAAATGGGTGTCCGAGAGGAACCCATTTGAAATGGGGTAAGTTGCCTGAGAGGGAACTCATTTCCATCTAAAGCTTAGCCTAGTCACTATCATCTTGCAAATTTCCTATTGAAAGCATGTACCCAACGATTTATCTCAACTTGTATTGCGGTCACACCCCAAGAACATTTCTCCATACTTGATTTTTTTGATAATTTTTGCTATTTTTACTACTTGTGACAAAACCCCCATTTGATATTTGACACTTTTGTGTCACCCCTTTAATTTACAATGTTTTGTTCGTAAATTTCTTTAGCTACAACTACTTTGAGCAAAATTTTATTTTTCTATAAATTCTCCAAACCACTCCCTTGGGACACGACCCCAACCTTCAGTTGGGTTACTATATTGTCGACGATCGTAGACACTCGAACCGTAGGTTAGTGTCGTTGGTCACGATAAGCATCAGTAACCCCATGTACTCTCTCGCAAATCTCTACTCTCACCGTGAGAGCATCAATAGAAGCTCGGAGAGGTGTCAGCGCAGCTGTGATGGCTTTCTCAATCATCCAGGGTACCTCAGCCTCTATCTGGGAAGCCCGCACATCGGCAGAATGGACTAGGTTCACCATCTTGAGGAGCATGGCCTGAGTGATCGGAGTCCTCGAGACAGTGGTACCATTAGCAGCTCTAGGGGGCTGGGGGGGCAGCAGAAGAACTCGGGGCCTGGGAAGGAGTGGAAGTAGATGTACCTGAAAGCCCGGAGGCTGGAGTACGCAAGTCTGCCTCTACAGGTAAAGAATCAATATTGACATTCCGGGGATATATCCACCGGAGCTGCTTTCCTCCTATCAGCCTCGTCCCGTGTGTACTCGCCATTTATGCACTGGATGTCGGTGGAAGATGTTGGTGTAACCTCAACATCACTCTTCTCGTCACAAGGAACTCCAGCCCGACGACATTAATCTGTAATGAGTACGGGTGATGGAAGCGACGCCTGGCACTGTTTGGTCCTCATTGTTATCTCTTGCTGTAAAATCAACCCCAAGTTTAGCCTCTTCCTGGCTATGATAGATCCGAGACAAGCCACTTTTGGGTGGTGAAGAATGGACTCATTTTGTGATGGTATGATAGAGATGCTGATTAACCCAAACCAGTACCGAGTTGTTATGTTCATGTCCTTCTTCTCGATAGATGCTCTGGCCTCAATCAACCTCGGCGTGTCATCAGAAATAAGAGGAGATAGCCATCCCTTTAGGTCATGCAGAGTGTGTGCAGTGATCATGCTCTGGTACTCGTGCTCAAAGCCTGCAGCCTTTTCAAACACAGCGTTGATATGATCGTTGTTGCATCTCACTGTCCTCCCCCGGACCACCACAAACTCCACCGGTCTGAAAGAACTGGACTTCTTCTTTCCCTTGGGTACCAAGTCACTGTAAGCATCATAAAACTCCCGTATCCACGTAGGAATGTATGGTCCATGGGGCCTGGTGAAGACCTTGAACCTGTGGTACCACAGAGTGTCCCATACATTTGGGTATATGTCCACCACACCATTCGTGGACAATCTCTTTTCTTCCAAAATGGTCCTCAATCCCTCGGCCTTTAACCGGTTGAGTAACCGCAGAGGAGGACCCTGAACTGGTGGTGCTGGAACCACCGACTGTGCTGGAGCTGGCACTGAGTATGAAGCAGAAGGGGTTGTCTCCGGAATCATAAACGGATCATTTTGAGTTTTTGAGTGTCGTTCTACTCGTTGGGCCTGCAGCAATTGATTATCCTCAGGCTCAGAGAATGAAGCTTGAGATTCAAAGGACTCCCCCTTACTGCCCGAGTTGCGCTCCGATCTCTCAACTATGGCCGCCTTTCCCTTGCCTTTGCCTCCCTTCAAATGTAATTTCTTTCTCTTTGTGGTGGAAGCAGTTGCTTCCTCATTGATAACAATACTCCACGCCCTTTTTCGGGGTGGTATGCCACTGTCATCCAAATTGGTTCTAGCCATATCTGCAAAACACATAGAAACGAGTTAGAAATAGTTCAAGAATAGTGCAAAAAAAAGTTGCAGAAAGACTCGCCGAACCAGTCGGTGAGTCGCCGAGTCACTTAGGCGAGCCAGATCAGGCACGCAGAAAGGACCAGCTCGAAAACAATTCAGAATCAAGGCATATCTGTGATGTTCAAGGCCTTTCGGCGAATCGCCAACACCAATCGGCAGGCTTAGAGTATCCCACCGAATATTACAGTGCATTTTAAGGGTAAAGGACATAGAAAGGGCGATCTAAGGAACCTCCCGGCGAGCACAGGATTCTCACTGAAAGTTACAGAATCAACTTAGCCAAAAACTTAAATTAAAGGCGATCAAAGGGGGACTTTGGCGAACCGCCGAACCACTCGGCGACCTCGACGCAGTTCGCCCCAACGTGCCAGTTTTCAACCCCAATTCCCAAAATAAAACCCGCTTCCCCCAAATTCAAAATTAAACACAAACACTATGCAATTAGCACTAGACCCATACTACACATGCCCTCGGGGTACTCAGACTTCCCCCAATTTGGCCAAAATTGGTTGTTTGACGACATTTGCCCTTACAAATAACGTCAAACGCTCCATTATTGGGAAAATTCCATCATTTAGCACAATTCGGGGTTACTAAGACTTCACCCAACTAGAAACATTACAAAATTACCGCAACCTAACAGTTTAGAACTAATTTTAACGCACAAAACATGGGAAATCATCGATTTAAGCATTTAGGTACAAGTCCACACAACGTACAGGCAATTCGACAAATAAAATATGATTAAAGCAATTACCCAACACATATCAATACACATTTACCTATTGCATTCGAGTTCAACCACAAAATGAAAGTATGGGGTTCGGAAAACCAACACGTATGCCGAATTTAGATGTTGAAACACAAGAAGGCAAAGTATCCAATTCCAAACATGATTTTACACAAAAAAAATGGGTAAAAGCAATGAAATATTGAAGATTTAAAGTTAGGGTGAGAGTGGACGGGGTTAGAAATGAGACAATATGAAAGAATTTGAAATTTTAAAATGTTTGTCCTTTAAAACCTTTCAGTTCGCGGCACCATCAACGGAGTAAGTCGTGCTCGCCGACCCACTCTGTGAGGTACCGAGTGGTACTTTACCTTGCCAAGTTTTACAGGTCTTCCAGGAAATTTGTGGGTTCAAACGGCAGACAAAATTAGGCTCGATGACCTGTTCGGCGAGTCGCCAATTAAGCAATTAGCTCGCCGAGTTTTACAGACTTCCATTTCAGGCTTGGTGGGTCCAACGACAGTCCAAGTCGGGCTCGCCGACTGGACTTTTGGTTTTCCAAACTGCCCATTTTCCAACACTCTTCACTTTTTAACCTGCACAATCAACACCCGTTATTAAAAATCAAAACAAAAGCATTAAAAAGATGAGTTGCCTCCCAAGAAGCTCCTTAGTTAATGTTGTGGCACGACGAGGATACCAAATCAAGCTTCATTTTTAGGGTTTGCCATTGTGTCACTAGGCAACCCCCCTTGTTGTCTTGGATTCAAATGCGAAGATATTTGAACCATTTGGGTCTCCAGTTGCTTAATAGAGATTGAATGAGAGGTAACCGTCTGATTGAGAGTTGAGACATCCTCTTTTATCTCTTATAACACTTTGTCCGACCCTTCGACTTTGTTGAGAATATGTGAGAGCATATCTTCTGTATGGCCACCTTCAGATTCCTTGGGCTTTTGACGCTCATGGGGAGGAACATACCTATCCTTCTCCCCACTCTCTTTCCTTCCAACTGGCGTTGCGATCACGCCAATCTCTGTCACGGTCTCTCCATCCCTCATCTCTATTCCAACGTTGATTTCCACCCGGTCTTGGGTAGTTTGCACGATAACCTCCTCCTTGGTTAGCTAGGAAGTTCACTTCCTCATTGTATGTCACTTCAAATTATGCTTCATCGAGGTTTGCTACACCAACACCCACATCATTAACACTCTTTGTACCAATACCCATGATATTTTTAAACAGGAAATCAAGTTGGGTCATCATTTTGGCCATGTTTTGGTCTATCTCTTGATCCTTTTCAATCTGCTCATTTGTCATCCTAAAATTTAGAGGAGAGACTTGATTTTCACGAGTGTACCATGCCATATTGATCTTGGTCATGCAATCAAGGAGTTGAGATGCTACTTCATAGGGTTGTTGCATTATACCACCAGGAACAAGTTGATCAGCAACTCTTTTGTTCGCCGAGCCAAGGCTCCTATAGAAGTATTGTAGCAGCACATTATTTGGAAGTCCATGAGTTAGGAATTGCAGCACCAACTTCTTAAATCTCAGTCACGTCTCATGGATTGGCTTACCTTCCAAGCGTTTAAAACATTGGATGTTATCCCTAAGAGTCATCATCTTCTATGGGGGGGGGGGGGGGGAATCACACTTGGAATGCGGTAATAAGCTCGTCCCAAGAAGTGATGGAATCTCTTGGCAACTCAGCCAACCACTTACTAGCCTTGCCCATTAGAGAAAATGGGAACAACCTGAGATGGATTGATTCTTGTGATATGCTCTTAAATGAGAATGGACCACAAACGTCCACGATGTTCCAAATATGCTCATGGGGATCCTCATGAGCCAGCCCCCCAAACAAACCTTTCATTTGTAGGAGCAGAAGCATTGGACTAGTAATGTGAAAAACAGTGTTTCCTTCATTTGGAGGTAGACGTATTGCCCCCACACCACCCAATGGAATTGGGTCATTTACGTCATTGAGGTTTCCAACATCATCTTGGTGGCCCACATAGCAACTATTACTTCCGTTAACGCTCATCTCCTCCTCTTTTTAACACAAGCACCACAAAACCAAAAACAAAAAAAAAGTAGATTCAACTATAACTAAAAAGATCACAATTGAACTTCACTAAAAGAATTTTAAACAACACCAATCCTTGGCAACGGCGCCATTTTGGTTAAAGTTTTAACGTTATCAAATACACTTCATCCAATTCTAAGTGCAAACGATCATTAAGCCATATATAACCCAACAATTGAGTTGGGGTCGAATCCCACAGGGAGTGGTACGTGTTCAAATTCAATCAAGAAGTACGAATGTGATCTAACTAGATATAGGAATAGAAATTATTGAAAAAGACATGAAACAAATAAAAAGGGGTGACACGAATGTCAGATGGGAGGTTTTTTGGTTTTCAATTATCCAATACAATGCAGTCACAAACAATTTGAAATAAAAATAATGAGAGGAATTCTCAAGATGTGATTGATTATTGGAAATTTTTGATATACGGGTAGTTGAAACTACTAGTAAATAGCTAAATATCAGTGGGAAGGCTAGACTATAAGGGAGATAGCTTTCTCTCGAACAACTATCCCGAATCAGGTGATTTCTTTTGAACATTAACAAGTATAGCAATGAAGAACAACCCACACCTTAATTCATCCACTCTCTCGAGCTAGATGGGTAGGATTAGGTTTAGGATTCACTCTCTCGAGCTGAACCCAGCTCAACCCAATACCTACAGATCATTAATAAATAATCTTACTTCTAAAACCTCTCTCTCGAGCAAGGTTAGAATTGCATTTGCAACTACAATTCATAAATTAAACCATAACTAATGATTAAACCCACTTCATTATAGCATTTAAACTAGTAATTAACAATACCCATAAACTAATTCAACCTATGATCACATGATCACATCCCAAGAATTAGGGTTTTAGCCTAACATCATAAAAGAGTAAAAACGGTTACCAAATCGATTAGTTATCAACTAGGTAAGAGTAATTAAACCTTTACAATTCTTCAATTTGTAGAAAATTTGAAACCCACTTGCAAACTGTCCAAATTGAATCTCAAAAAGCCTTCAAGTCCACTTAGAAACTATCAAAAATTCTAGAGAAAATAGTTCAAGATTAATTCAGCATATTAAATTAATTGTTCAAAATCTAATTTATAGTGGCCAAAAATAAGCCACGAAGGACCATTAGGCAAGGTAAGTCGGGTTCGCCGAGTGGTTCGGCGAACCGCCCTTTGATCTCTTCTATCACATTATTGCATTGGCTCTCAACATCCTCAAGTCCTGTAACTTTGGGTGATCACTCTTTGCATCGCGGAACTACTTGGCGATTCACCGACTACCCCTTTTCTATCACCGACTTGGTTTATTCCCTCAGTGCTGGCACACTGGAACTTTAGGTAGTCAAAATAGCCACTCGGCGATTCGCCAAGTGCTCTTGGCGATCATCAGGCTCGCCTTTCTTCACTTCTTCAGTTTGTTTTGTTCCTTTTTGCCTATTAGTGTCCTTGCTTTGCTCCTCAATCCATATAACTGAAAATCAAGGCTTTAACATTAGTTTATGGCAAAAATTAGGCATTTGAGGACACTAAATCTATATAAACAAAGCCCCAAATGAGTCCGAATCTCAAACTCATCAATAATACCGAGGAAATAACACACAAAACGAAACAATCAAAACTCTTAAAGAAAACTCATGTAATGATACAACGTAAAACTCCAAGAAAGCGAAGATCCTAAGCCCAAAAGAAACATCAAGCCTCATGGAATGATACCTCAAGCTTAATCAAAAGCAAATAATCAATATAGATGAATCCATGGGCCAGCTAGTATGGCACGTTGAGCTACCAATAACCCAGATATTTGTATCAACAAGCTGTGCGGGATGATTCTTTGAGCTTATTAAAAATTTGAAGCTAAAAGATAGTCTATACCTCGAGCCTAAGCTAAAAGGTTACCCCATATGATACAACGTGCTCATCAGTGTATAAGTAGACGAAAGGTGCAATAACTAAGTACAATGGCCTTTTTACAACTTTTGAGACAAGACGAGTCTCAAAGACCTCCAAATCTTTATGGTAAGTTTACTTTTCACAAACCAAGTTGTTTTCACACAAAAATCATTCAAGTAGAAACTACTCAAAAGAATTATCATGATCAACTCAAGTTATTCACAAAGAATCGTGGAGAACACCCGTCACTCCATGATTTTACTAAACTGGAACTCCTCCTACTCCAATCTTCTGGCCTCATGCCCAACAGTTTAATAAATAACAAAAATGACAACTCAAGGACCCAGACCATCAAGAAAACCAACCAAATCAATCAAACAAAATACAATCAAAAGTTTCACACCAACTAGGAGCAAGTTCTAAGGCTACTACTTACACAAGGATCACCTATACTAAGGCTTCTCTGACTATAGCATAAGCGAAACAACCCAACCTATGGTATAACTATCCAATTATCAATAAAGCTCAACTCAACCTAAGGGTTCAATATAAATCATGCCATACTACCAAAAATATAATTAATCTAACTAAGAAAAGTCTAACAAAAGGAGGCCATAACCTACATTAAGGCTGAAAATCGCACTCGAAATATAACATTGGCATTTTTTCCGTTGCAGAGAGCCTTTAGTCTTTGCCAAGCTATTAAGAATACAAAGAGCAAGTTAATACGGATCAAAGGATACCTATATTACTAATTTGAATTTCATACCAGTATTGGGTCGAAAATCAACCCTCGAACCAAAGCAATAAATATATGAAAAGGAAACCACCATAATGTCAAATGAGGAATACATGCATGAATGATGGGCGAAAATGGAACTCTATTTTGTCCTCAAATGGTAAATTTACAAGACTATAAAATCTAAAAATTAAGTAGTTTGAGGTCGGAAGTGATAATTAATAATGAAATTAAAGCCGTAAAAGCGTAGAGGAGAGTGAAAGGAAGAGAATCAACTAAAAATGGCTTAAATTGATTAAGAAATTCTCCAAAATTTCCCAAACCAAGCTCTCAAAAAGTTGGGTTTTTTCTTGCAAATAAAGAAGGATAAAGGGTCTATAATCCCAGCGATCTCTGCAAAAGAGGACGATTTTTCGCTTTTACGGCAACATAGACTATGTAATAGCAAAGCCCACCTAAGAGGTGCCCTTCTCTTAAGTGAACCTATGGTTGCTTAAGAGGCCTTCACAAAAGCCATGGGCTGGTAGCTTAAGCAACCCCCTCCCAATTTTAAGACAATATATCTTAAGCGATCAAGGGTTCTCAAAAGATGACGCACGAAATATTATATTTTTCAGTAAAAAGACTAAGGGTACAAAAATATCAAACAAACTATCAAAATTCATTCGTAGTCTAAACATTGTAAACCACTTGGAAATGACATTCCAGACTCAACGGAGTTGAGAAAACCACAAACCGAGGTCATCTCATCAAAATGTTTACCAAAGTCAACACTTACAAAGAAATATCAAGCAAAACACAAACACCACGAAACCCTCTCAGCTACCTCGGACCCAAAAAAAAATGTCATTCTAGACCAAACTCGACATTCCAGAGCTAACAACACTAACGAAATTTGATTCCAAAAAATTTGAATGAAGTAAAACTTTAAGGAAAAATTAATGACTAAACCACCTAACCACACCAACTACAAATAGAAGCCAAAAAATCCAAACCGATCATCACACTAGACCAAAATAACCATTCCGGAGCAGAAAAAATTCTAATCTTATATTAGAATCTCCATATGTTGATTAACGTCAACTCTTTCAAGCATTAAGCTTAAAAAATTCAAAACGCACACCAAACTCAACCAAACACCTCAGGGAGCGTCTTATCAAACCCAACACAATACAAATGCTATAGGGATACAACCGGAAGGGAAAAAAGGAAATGCATGTCTAAAACACTTAAATGACCTCGATGGTCATTACAATTAAGTTCATATTTGACCAAAATCTTATTTTAAAAAATATAATAACTATTCATACAATACCTCGGATCTCAAAATGAAGAAAATCCTAGTTTTCAGAAAATCTAGAGCTAGTACAAACTGAACCACCCACGGACCGTAGGTGGGGTTCCGTCGTGAAACGACCCCAAAAATGCCCGAAAATGTGCTTCGAAAACACCTAAAATTATAATTTCCATATATCTCAAAATCCGTGCATCATTTCGGAAATTCGACTTCATATTCTTATTCAGGGGGTCAAATTGAGTGGGAAATGAGTCTAACCCGAATTTTAGAACAACCGT
>JAJOOF010001903.1:0-57680 GCA_029582545.1 Solanum lignicaule | reverse complement strand
AATTTTTTTTTTAATTATTTAAATATTCTGATTTTTGTGGTGCTGACACGTAAGCGTTATCATCTCTCCTATTATATATATATATATATATATATTGTATCAATATAGGATTTTTAAGTAAATTTTATAATATATTAGCTACCTGCTATGACGAGTGTTAAGATTTTTTTGGCTTCTTCTTAGTTATAGTAAATCCAATTTATGTTTCTTAATTTTGGTTGATTTAATAAAGTCCAATTTACGTTAAATAGCACTAGTATCACCTAGAGTCATATTCGATAATTTTATTCTTGTACATTCAAAAGCTAAAACAATGTTGCCGGCCTATTTAGAAGTGATAATTGGGAAGGGTGGATCAATTTCGGACAGGTTATAATGGATTATGACAACAACCTGTTAAAGATCCAACCCAACCCAAGTTTTCTTGGGTCAAAACAGGTTGGGCCAAAATCGGATAGATCATAAGGTATATAATGGGAGAAGATTAGATATTATTATTATGAAAATCGTATAACATGTTAACTCAAATTTTAAACTATAAATGTATCACTTTCTTTTACTTGTACGTCATAGAATTTTTATTCCAAATACAGTAATACCCTCACAATTATAATTTAAGCAATAAAGTTTCTTACCAATAATATTACATGATAACTTCGGCTAAGATAGCTCCATAAATATTTTCTACTCTTGAGTTTATTGCTTTATAATTTATCGCTCTCGCATATTATATTTACTAGAAAATTTTATTATTCTTCCATTTTAAAAAGAATAACCTAGTTTGATTTGATCTGGAGTTTGAGAAAAAATAAAGAAGACTTTTAAATCTTGTGGTCGTCAATTAATTAAAGTTATGTCATATATATCAAAATGTCTTTTAATTTTGTGGCTTTAAACATTCCACAAAGAAAGGTAAGATTAAAGTGTTGCCGAAAGAAAAAAAAGGGTTATTTTTTTAAGCAGAGTAAAAGAAAAGTAAGTCATGTGTTTTTAAACGAAGGGAGTAATACCAAGACCATAATATTTATAATTTCAATCCGCTTTCCAAATAAGACCATAATATTAATATAAATGTATAGAAGTGATGTATAGAAGAGGATTTAAGTGGTAGTATTGTACTTTTAAATTTTTATTGCGGGATAAGTTATCCCTGAATTAGTATTCCACCCACAATTAGGGATAACTTATCCCATTCATGATCATTAATTTTGGGATAACTTATCCCACACTTTGTAACCAAAGAATTGAGGGGTACTAAAAAATTTATCCTAGAGAAACATTTTCGTTATCCATGAAACCTTACAAAATTTTAATAACTTAATTCAAACATGTTCTTAACTTTGATGTAAATAACACTAGGTGAATTAAATTGTGGAGGGATTGTCGACATGGAAACAACGTTCCTAATAGTAAAAAAGATTATTAATTTTTCGTTGCAAGTTAAATGTAGGAATAAATACATAATTTTCCATAGTAATTACTATTATCATTAACCCACACATGCCAAATCATCTGCTTCTTTTCATTATAGTCATCATTGCCACTACCACTTTCTTCTTCATCCGCTTCTCATCTTATCGTTCTGCATTGACATTCACTTAAGATTCAAAAATAGTAAAAAACACTCGTAAGATAATACGCTTCAATACAAGTAAATAGAGGATAAATAGTTCATTAAAATATAACAATAATAACTTCTGTCTACCATCGAAATTGTCACTCCCTCCTCCATCAATTCCACATCAGCCAATCATTCTGAATTTACAAAAATTAAAAAAAAAATGTGCTCAAAAGATATAACATAGATAATCTACACTGATACAAGTGAATATACAACCAAATTGATCAAAATATTAATTTTTTATCCAGTGTTCACTAAAATTGTAGTAAATATAAGTTTGAAGACATCATTCATGAATATAAGATTTTTTGGACATTAAAATAAGACGGTGAACATATATCGATGAGAAAATCTTCATCGTTCTTGTTTTGTTTCCCTTAACTCTATCCTAATTACTCAAAATAAAAAGGGGGATTACATTAATTTAACAACATAACAACTTTTAAATTATAGGATAGTTCCAAGAACATGCAAAGTCATCGATCATCAACTCATGCAATTTTCACATGTCCTCCACTGCCGCTAGATAATTAAAGTCGATCTCAATGTGCTTACGATTAGCTCTACCCATAAAATCAATCAAGGACGAAGCATCGCTTACGGGAACAGAAGCACCACCACCTCCATGAATGAACACCACCTTCTGCGTATGGTACTCGTTTTGGCAATGAATCATTTCAACTCATATAAAGTAATTAAAAGTGCACTATTGATACAATGACAAAACACCTGAAGAAATCGAAGAAATATGGAATTTAGGATTTTGAAACAAATTGTTACCTAGACCATAGGTAAAAACACCAATGGAGGAGGTTGAATAGTTTCTTCCAAATATTAGATAAAACGACAATTGTGATTCAAACGCCAGCACCACATTTGTTTACTCAATAGAACTATTCTTCCATGGAGGCCAATTCATCGGAGGTGCGTGAAATGGAAAATATGTCGGCCCTTTCATCCCGTGAAACTTAATAGTAGTCGCATCAAATGCTTCCGCCGCTTCCTCAATCGTATCAAACGTACTTAGACAAACACAACTTTTTTTTAAGGATCTCAAATATCACGACGCAAAGTATACCCTAGGTGTCACACGACGTATATGACCTCAAGATTCCATACACAATCCACTTAACATACAACATCCAAGAGAATATAAATAATGACTTTAAAAGATAGCATAACATATATCAAACGAATTTGACAAAGGGGAAGTCTAACATAAGTTTTCCTAAGCCATCTAATACATCATAAGGAAAGTTATTGGGACGTAACCCATACATAACATTACAAAGTCTAAAATGGAAATGACATAAAACTATAATGTGTATCAGTCTTGGGAATATGAGGAATCACAAATAACTTGAAGCACCCAATAGATGTCTAGCCACGAGTGTGCAATGAAGAAGTGTCAGACCCTACATTCATGAGATAATGTAGGCGCAAGTATGCATTAGTACATGGAATGTACTAAGTATGGGGCAATATGCATAAAATATACATGGTAATATGAATAGTTTTAAACATGTAGACATGATAATTCTTGAACATTTAGTGACTTAAAGAAGCAAAACATGAAAATAATGGGATATAATCAATGCATTTGAATTAGGGGACATAAGAAAAGCTTTGAAGAAAACATAGTCATTTCGTGGGATCTTAGCTTTAACATATAATAAGACAATGAGTTCTATTTCATGGAATCTTATATATCCCTCATATCGAAAGAAGAGGAATCTACTTGCCAAGGTAGAATCTGTATGTATCATCTTCTGCTAAAGTGGATGAACTAGCTAGGTCATTTATGACTAATGTATGAGGGCACATAGTTTGGAAGTAGATGTTTCTACTAGAGACTACTATATTTGAGCCTCCACCTCAAAGCCCTCTCGGTGCTAAGTCTAAATCCCAACAGAATAGGTAAATGTCAAATTTAACATAGGAAAGACAATGATCAATACCAATCCACAGTTTTAAGGTCAAAACATAGAATATCTCCTTAAACACTATTCAACATGGATGAGAAAAACCTTTCACCAATGTAAATCCATATGGGAGAAATACCTTCTAGAATCATGATCATAATAGTAAGTGAGAAATCTTTTTAAGTAGCATTGATACTTTCCTTTCAAAGCATCCCCAAATCATATACAACAATTTGATAAAAATATATTTGTATCTTCGTAAATTCCTAATTCATAGTTCGTAAGCTTCATCATGGGTTCTGAATCAAATTTAATGGATCATGCACGGGTCAATATAATTTCAACTAATTATCATGTATGAACACTAAATCTTACATTAGAAGACTGAATCAACAATAACAAGTCATAATTGAGTGAAACACTTAAATATTGATTTGAAACCCACAAATCAAGGTCTATCTCCTAGAGGCAACAATAAAACTAGGTTCAATACTAAAAAATTGAGTCCCACCAACTCTACCCATGCTTGTAGACCAAATACCACATCCCATTCTTCCAAAGGTTTCCAATGATTAGTATAATCATTAGGAAAGTAAGGGTTACTAATACCTAGGGTGCTATGGAAAGAATAAAAAATCCTCAAAAATATACACCAAATTTCCCTTTTTCAATTACGGAGCCATTTTCTTATAATTCTCGAATTCACAAGTTTAGAATCCAACTCAACATGGATCATGCAGTCCATAATCCAGAGGGGAAAATATGGTTGTTATGGTCTATCAAATGGATTGTATAGTTGTGGATAGTGATGATCAGGAAATCAGTTGTGATATCAGTCATGTCATGTCCCCTAACCGAATCAGAACCACCATTGTTTATGCAAAATGCAAAGTCACTCTTAGAAGACCTTTAAGGGACAAAGTGATTTATCATGCTAACACTATCATACCTTAGTGTACTATTGGAGATTTTAATGTGATATCTAGTCCATATTGGAAGTTTGGGAGTGCCATACAACATAAATAAGAGTTTTGAATTTATCACTGTGATTGAAGATTGAGGTTTTATGGACATTTGTTTATATGGACAAAAGTATACCTGGTCAAATCAAAGGGGTATCAACTTCGGAAATTTTGAAAAGACTAGATTGGGCTATTGTAAATGATATGTGTTTGGAGATAATTCCTCATTCCACCATCACTCATCTGCCTTAGTTGGATCAGACCATTGCCCTTGGCTTATACAGTTAATGGAGAAACATGCAAACCATGTCAAATATTTTAAATTTCTAAACTGCTGGATTGATCAACAATCCTTCAAGGAGAAAGTCAAGAACTTCTGGAACAAGAAAATTGACGGCAACCCTATTTGGACCTTTCATAAAAAAAATGAAGAGGTTAACTTCTACTCTAAGTAGTTGGTTTATCATGTAATTTTGGGATATTTAAGATCAAGAAAATTGACGGCAGCCCTATTTGGACCTTGATTCTTTAGTTATTGACAAGGAATATACCCCTTTTCGAAACATTTTTAAGAGGGTGGTGGATTTTTAAATTGAAGAATGATGCCCATAAGCTTATCCTACAATCCACCCCCATTTTCATTTGATGGAACTTATGAAAAAGTAGGTGCTCTAGCAAGTGTGGGGGGTAAACAGTCAAATCTTGCTAGGTTTATATACTCCATCTTTAGAGAAACATGCAATTTACTCACTACTGCCTTTCCTTATATCAAATGGTCTTCCAACTGGAATGAATCAATCTTCATGATTTAAGGTTGCACCCATGACATCATGGTAAGCAGGGTATTCTTGACTACACCTCCTGACAACTTTGTCAAATTGAACACGGATTGCAGTGCACTGGAGAACCCCGGAAAAACTCTTGTGGGAGGCATCCTCAGTAACCATAAGGATGATATTATTTTTTCCTTTGCTTCTCCAATGGGACAATGCACTAACAAAAAAGCAGAAACTGAAGCAAAAGCCATTGGACTATCATGGTGTCTTCACTTGGGATATAACAAGGTGATATTGGAAGTAGATTCTGAACTCTTTATAAACTAGATCAGTAAAATTTCTTAACCTTCATGGTCTACTAGGCAACTCATTCAAAAACTTCACAATATCATCAACCAAATTCATGTGTTTAAGTGCAATCACAGCCACATGGAAGGCAATTACACTGCTGATGTTTTATCAAACAACAACCACTTATGCAACTCTCCTTAAGTTTATTTCTCTAGTAAACAACTACCAAAAGATGTTGATACTATTTTGAGTTTGACAAGCTTGGCATTGCAAGTTTTAGAAGAAGAAAGCAAACGAGAATTAAAAAATCTCTCTGATTTCTCTCCATATTGATAAAGCTAAACTATACTTCATCCATTTCTAAGTGTAGGCGGTCGCTAACAAGGAATAAACCAAACTAAGTGTTGGGGTCGATTCTACAGGGAGTGATATGGTAAAGAATTCAATTAATAAGTAAAAATGTGTCCTAATCATTTGTAGAAGTAAAATTTTCGAAGCATTAAAATAAATCACAAAGTTTCAATGATTAAATCTAATGGGGGATTTTGCAGCCAATTTATGACAAAGATTACTTGACACATGAAGTAAACAATTAGACATTGAACCTTAGGAATGTGATCATTCGAATGTTAATTATGCGTAATGGGTAGTTACTAGTTTCTTAAAATTGTTGAATGTCAATAGGTAGGCTAGGTTTTCAGTACAATAGTTGCTTCTCAATTAACTATTGAGCTTCAAGTGAGTTCTTTCGAACCTCAACAAGCACAACACAACCAAACATCCCAATTCCTTTGGTATTGACCTTCTCCCAAATATGCAACATATCTCTATTCCTCCTTACCGAATGGCTCCGATGTTAGATAAGGGTCTCATCTGACCGAGTATCTATCCATGGGGTTCTCCAGTTTTGTTTGTTCGAAAGAAAGATGGTTCGCTTTATATGTGTATTGATTATCATCGGATGAAAAATCTTACCATTTAGAATAAGTATCCTATCACAAGGTTAGATGATTTGTTTTACAAACTACAAGGAGCAAGTTACTTCTCTAAGATTGACCTCCGGTTGGGTTATCACAATTTGAGGGTGAATGAGGATGATATTCCAAAAATGGCTTTTCGAACCTGGTATGGTCATTATAAGTTTATGTTGATGTCCTTTGGCTTGACTAATGCAGCGGCCGCTTTTATGGACTTGATGAATAGGGTGTTTACGCAATACCTTGACATGTTTGTGATAGTGTTCATTCGTGATATATTGATCTATTCAAGGAGTTAAGAAGAGCATACTGATCATTTGAGGATTGTGTTGCAAGTCCTCAAGGAATACAACTCTTTGCGAAGTTTAGTAAATGTGAGTTTTGGTTAAAGTCCATGGCTTTTATTGGTCACATTGTTTCCACAAAGGGCATTGAGGTAGATCCTAAGAAGACAAATGTGGTGAAAAATTGGCCTAGATCTCTATCCCCTTCGGATATTAGAGGCTTCTTGGGTTTAGCCAGTTACTATAGAAGGTTTGTGGAAGGGTTTTTGTCGATTGCCTCTCCATTGACTACATTAACCTAAAAGAATGCAAAATTCTTATGGTCGGAAACTTTTGAAAGGAGTATTCAGGAGATGAAAAAGAGACTTACTTCCGCTCCTGTGTTTACTTTACCAGAAGGAACCGATGGGTTTGATGTTTATTTTGATGCTTCAAGAATTGGGTTGAGATTTCCTATGGTGGGTTTAAGTAGGTGCCATCATGATTCAGGAAGTCGGGTGGTGAAATGTTGGTAATAGAGTGCAAGGTTCCCCGGTCTCACTAGTACAAAGATAATACCTACTAGAGACCTATGGATCGGTGCGGAGACTTCCATATCCTATTGTTGGGAAGCTATATGGTGTCATTAGAAATTCTTCTTTTTTGTATTGTTTTCGTGCAACCTTGTGTTATTAGTTTCTTGAAATTTCCCCTGTTTCACTTTTTCTCAAGATGACTCGTACACGATGCGATGTGACTGGGGGTAGGGGTCAACCTCCCTTTCCTTATAGGGGTGAAAAAGACCAAGTTACAGACCAGGGTCCAAATCCCTCAGCGGATCCTGTAGCAGCCTATGTTCCCGAGCTGTCCGTGGGGTTTGGACCAGCTTAGCCACTACCCGAACCGTCTATGACGCAAGACTTTGATGAAGCCATTACACAACTTGTGATTGTATTAGGTGTCATGCACCTGGCCCCAACACCAACACAAGCAACACCACCAGATAAGAAGAATTAGCCTTCAGTATAGGCACCTCGGGCCTAGGAATAACCTAGGGGTTTCCAACCCGTGATTGCGGCCAAAGCTATGCCTCTAAAAGAGTAGAAGATTCCTAGAGTAATCTTAGGGCTTTAACCTCTGAGGTTTTCCAGGGTTCTGAGTGAGGATGCCTATAAGTTTTGACTACTTTTTGTGAGCAGCTATATACCTTGAGTTTGGTGGAGTCGAGAGGAACCAACTTTATTGTGTACGAATATATTGGCCAGCCAAGAAGTGGTGGCGTATATATTGAGACTAGATCAGTAAGGTCTCCTTCGGTAACATGGATCAAGTTTTCTAAGGCCTTCTTTGAAAGATTAATTCCTCACATCGTCAAAGATCATTTCCGGGATCAGTTCTACAAGTTGGTGCAAGGTTCTATGATAATGTCTCAGTATGAGGCAATATTTAATGAGCTCTCTCGTTAAGCAACAATGATTCTACCTACTGAGGAGGAGAGGATTCAGTGTTTTGTTCTTGGGTTGAGATTGTAGTTGCGAGTTGAGACTCATTTTATAGTCTCAAAGGGTTGCTCCTTTCTACATGTTATTTATCATGCTCGTACTATTGAGAAGATCTATTGTGAAGCCCAAAGGGGTAGTGACAAGAGAGTTAGATATGAGGGTAGTTGTAGATGATGCCATTCAAAGCCCAGAGATGCACAAGAAAGGGCTCAACAACGGGTTTAGTAGGGTCAACCTATTTGGCTTGTTCAAGCTTCATTGCAGGGTTAGAAGGGTTATTAGTATATCTATACTGAGGGTTGCTCTACTATGATTCATGGCTACCAGGCCACTATTTAATTCCATGGTCGTCGTGCTTCGTGGAGTAGATCACCTTCGAGTTGTTTTGTTTATGGTAAGTTAGGTCATTAGGCCAGATATTGCCTTTTGCATAAGCGGATCGCTCTAGTTCCACAACTATCTCTACCTTCTCCACCACCAGCACCCCCAGCAAGAGGTGAAGGTTAGGGTCAGGACTGTCGCAGTGGAGGGCTTTAGGGGTGTACCATATGGAGGTAGGTCAGGTGGTAAAACTGATGGGTAGGGCTTAGGTGGATAAGGCCTTTTCTATGAAGCTCTTGCGAGGGCGGAGGCTGAAGCATCAGATCATGTGATCACAAGTCCGATTCTTTTATGTTGTCAGCTCACCTCAACTTTATTTGATCAGGGTCTACCTATTATTATTTGACTGTGTATTATGCTTCTCATCTGACTGTGAGTTCTTAGCCTATGGCAGCACCATTGGATGTGTCGACCAACGTGGGTGAGTCTTTAGTATTGGGTCAAGTCATTCAACCTTGCTTAGTTACTATCCTGGTTTGTGATACCCAAGCTGACCTTATGATGTTAGACATGCTTAATTTTGATGTGAAACTAGGCATGGTCTAGTTATCTTCCTACCATGCAATATGAGATTATTTCTCAAAGAACGTTACTTTAGACATGCATAGTGTTCCCCCAGTTGTTTGGCAGGGCTCTGTTGGTAGCACACCAGTTAGATTTATCTCTTTTATTCAGGATCAGAGACTAGTGGCAAGCTAATTCTTGTGTTATTTGCCCTATGTTTGTGATATGCGTAGGGAGGTCCCTCTAGTTGAGTCCATTCCAATCGTCCGTGAGTTTATAGATGTTTTTCCTACCGACCCATTTGACGTACCTTTAGAGCCTGTTATTGATTTTCCTATTAAGCTTGAACCCCTTAATCGAGCTATTTCTATTTCGCCATATCGGATGGCTCTTGTACAACCTAGTGTTGACCTATAAGATCTCCTAGGTAAGGGATTCATCAGGCCTAGTGTGTCACCTTCAGGCGCTCTTATTTGTTTGTGAAGAAGAAAGATGGTATGATGCACATATGTATTTATGATAGACAATTGAATAAGCTGATAGTGAAGAACCACAAACTTAAGACTAGGATTGATAATCTATTTGAGCAGCTTCTGGGTGCCACCATTTTTTCGAAGATAGATCTTAGGTTTGGTTACCAATAGTTAAGGATTAGGCACCAGACATCCCCTAAGACGAAATTTATGACTCAATATGGCCACTATAAGTTCATAGTGATGTCTTTTGGGTTGACTAATTCCCCTGTCATCTTCATGGACTTGATGGCGTAAGTGTTCGGGTCATATCTTTATATGTTTGTCATTGTGTTCATAGATGACATTCTAGTATACTCACGGAGCAAGAGTGATCATGAGTATCAGCTGAGGATTGTGATCCAAACTTTAAAGGATTAATAACTTTATGCCAACTTCCTTATGTTCGTGTTTTTGGCTTGAGTTTGTAGCAATCTTGGGGCACACAGTGTCCAAGGATTGAATAATGGTAGATCCGGCGAAGATAGATTCTATTCGTGATATGGCTAGGCCTACTTCAATTTTTAAGATTTGGAGCTTCGTCGGTTTGGCAGGCTACTTCAGGTGATTTGTGGAGGGATTCGCCACTATTGGAACACCTTTGATCCGGTTAGTTCATCTTTATTTACCTTTTAAGTTATCTGAGAAGTGTGAGTTGAGTTTTCAGAATCTTCTAGTTGAGGTGAGGGCTCTACATTCTATTGTTATGCATCTACCTTTGGTTTAGGTTATGTATTGATACAACTGGGTTGGGTTATTTCTTATGTGTTGAGGCAAGTGGTGTTACATTATCGCAACTTTTTTACTCAGGACTTGGAGTTGGAGGCAGTTCTTTTCACGCTTAATAGCTGGACTTCGTTTTGAGATCTACACTAATCACAAGATCCTTTAGTACTTCATGATCCAGAGGGATCATAATTCGAGGTAGCATTGCTAGATTGAGGTTCTAAAGGACTATGACCTCTCTATTCTCTCCATCCAAGCAACGCAAATATGGTGGCATACGTATTCAGTTGGATGGTAGCGAATATTGGTAGTCTAGCCTTCATATTTACTTTGGAACCACCTTTAGCTTTGGACATCCTGTCCTCGATAATCAGATTGTTCTGTTGGATATTTTGGATTCTAGGCGTGCTCTAGCGTATGTGGAGTTTAGTTATCTATTCTTGATCAGATTTGTATCTTTCAGTTTGAGGATGAGGCCTTAGTGACATTTCTAGATTGAGTGTTAACAGTTAGGCCGATTAGGTTATCCTAGATTCAAATGGGGTTTCAGATGTTTATTGGGCGTATCTTTGTTGCAAGTATTGGTGATTTGCTTTAGCTGATGCTTTGTGAAATCCATTATTCTAGATATTCTATATATCCAGGTATCACGAAGATGTATCGTGACTTGATGTAGCATTACATGTGAGCCGACATGAGGAAAGATATTGTAGACTATGTGTCTCATTTCCTGAGTTGCCAGCAGGTGAAAGTTGAGCATTGGAGATATGGCGATGAGTTCAAGAGATTATTCATTTTGGATTTGCATTGGGATCACATCAATTTTTAATTTGTAGAAGGTTTTCCACGAAGCTCTAGAGGTGTTGACCGCATTCGGGTCATGGTTGATTGATTGACCAAATCAACACACTTTCTTCCTATTTAGTCTTCATTTTTCACCGAGATGTAAGCCCTTATATACATTCTTGAGGTGGTTCTTCTTCATGGTGCGACATGTAAGCCCTTATATACATTCTTGAGGTGGTTCTTCTTCATGGTGCGACAGTCTCTATTATATTATATCAGGTGATCAGTTCACTTCTAGCTTTGGGAGGACATTTATAGGATGAGTTAGGCACTTGTGTTGACCTTAACATAAATTTCCACCCACAAACTGAAGATTTTTCACATTGTACTATCCAGGTTCTTGAGGATATGTTTTGGCCTTGTGTCTTGGATTTTAAAGGTCAGTGAGACCATTTCATACCTTTGGCATAGTTTGCCTACAACAACAACTACCATTCTTGCATCCAGATGACCCCGTTTGAGGCTATATACGACATGTGTTGTCTCTCTCGAGTTTGTAGATTTAATTCTACAAAGCCATGGTACATAACTGATTGAGAAGTCTTTAGAGTAGGTGAGGGTGATTCAGGATAGACTTCAGATAGCTCAGAGTAGGGAGATAAGTTATGCTGATCATAGGTGGAAGCCTTTGAGGTTTTCCTTCATGTGTCATCCATGAAGGTCTTGATTATATTTTGGAGACGGGGCAAGCTTAGCCCCAGGTATATTGGGCCTTTTGAGATCCTCTCAATAGTTGGAAAGGCTATTTATGAGTCAGCTTTGCCTCCGAATTTCTAAGCTATCCTCCTAGTCTCTCATGTTTCGACGATGCGCTGTTAAGTTCATGACGAGTAAGATATGCTTTAGAATGATGCATAAGAGTGTGATAATCGCTTGACCATCGTGGAAGAGCCAGTTTCAATACTTGTGACAAATCTGCAGTGGCTACATTCAAGAGTCATTCCTGTGGTTAAGTTATGTAGGAGGCATCGTCCTGTTGAGGAGGCTACCTGTGAGATCGAGCATGATATTCCTAGTTTGTTTGAGCTTTCAACTAATTCTTGATTCTTACTCTTAAGGATGAAAGTCCTTTTCAGTAGGGCATATTGTGATGACCTCTAGATATTTTTTGTGCTTATGATTCCCATTCATGATTTAGAGCTTTCTTATAGTGAACCTAACTCATTTCTGACTTGCTGGGACTGATAGTTCGGTAACTTGGTCGTTCGTTTGGTTTTTATGCGAGGTTTAGTGATTTTCAATGCTTTTGAACCTTGAACAATCATTTTTATCAGAAGTTTATGTATATGACCTCAATATCCAATTGTAACGATTATTAGCTCTAGATGGGTCATATTAGGCTAGTGGCATAGTCGGCACGACTAGCGATACTTTCGGTGCAAATCTTTGTGATTAGGCATTTTAACTTTCAAGTTGACGCCTAAGTTTGACTTTAGTAAACATTCTAGGTAAATGAGCTCGGATGAGAATTTCGCTAGCGTTGTTAGCTTCGGAATGTTGAGTTTTGTCTAGAACGATGCTTCTTTTAACTCTTGAGGCTCCCGGGTTAATTCCAAGGCCCCTCATTAATTTTGGCTTAAATCATAAATTGGGTATTGGACCCACATTCAGGCCTCTCAATTCAAGGTTGGTCTCAAGGCAGCCTTGGTTATTATAATATTTTTGTTATTACTCCCTCATTTTGACTCAGATATTGTTATTTTGAAGTCCCACGCACTTGTAATTATTAGGGATACGTGGTGGAGTGGCTTTATTGTGTTTGTAACTCCCTAGGCTATCCCCTTGACGTAAACATGGGAGATAGTATCACGAGTGACCCCATGCTACCCCTGAGTTGGCATATCATAAGCATACTTAAACAACTGAACAATACACAATATGCGGAAGCTTAAAACATAAGATAAACTAAATTAGGGAGAATACGCAATACTAGTCTGAATATATAAATGTACTAAGAGTCTAATAACAACTGAGACATCATACTGATACTGCTGAATATGGATCTGGAACCGACCTATATGTGATCTGAATGCAGAGGACCTGAATCTACATAACGAAAAGATGTCGTGAAGAGTATGCGTCAGTACTTGAAAGTTACTGAGCACGCATGATAGGATAAAACTCAACAAACATATAACTGAACAATGATATAATTTGAACATAATAGAAATACTGAGATATACTGAATATGAACTAAACTGAATGGAATGACCAAGGACATAACATGTCGAGACTGAATCTTGAATATAACTGGTAATCTGGTCAATGCACTAGTGTCTGATTGTGGGAGCTACTAATAACCGACATAAAAACGCGTGATCTAAACATGGAGTTCGATCTATACGCCCCATCGAGAGGACCCAATATACCTTGCTAGGGATATAGAGGTGTCACTGGTGTGATTACTAAAACTGATGCCCAACAGAGAGGACTTATAAACCTACGGGGTCACGTAGTTTTGGGACTATGACGGTGACTGACCCTAGTCCAATTTGATGTTAAGCCTACTCCCAACTGGAATGTGTACAATACAACATAACGGAAATAAACTGGATAGCTCAATATTCTGACATGCTATATAAAAATGAAATATTAAGGTACTGATAATGAAACACTTAAAATCTGAGGCATATATGTCTGTTTATCTGTCCTAGCTAGTGTAATTCATGAACTACACGAATCTACACAACTAGGGTTCTGAATTTCATGCAAGGAACTAAGCAACAGTGTTACAACAACATAGAAATCTGATTACGAATGTTCTAAAAGCTAAATCACAACAATTCTGTGTAGTTTAAGAAAACCTAGGTCTAAAGAATATGTAGGGAATCAAGATTCTGACTGAATTCTAGGGACCTAATGGGTAAAAGGAACCCACTAGTGAAATGCCACATAACTGGTGGTGAATTTCACGGAGAAATCTTTAGATTTTGGGGCAGGAACTAAAGGAAACTTGTTGCGTTCTATGATAGGTTGGGTCGCCTTTTTTCTCCTATTTTGTTCTAAGTTTGATAAATTGTAGTGAATGAATCGCTTAGGGCAAGTTCTGACTAAGTCACTAGGCTCAAACTGACCAAAACGACATAGTTTTGGGATTAAACAACGTATTTTAGGTGTCCAACGCATAGGGGAAAAGACCAAAATGACCCTAACTAAAAATCTGATGGGGCCACCGATGGGCCTAATCGACGGACCATCGATTGACTGACGGCCCGTCCCGTCAGTCTGTCGATCGACTTTACAGGATGCGATGTGGGGACCTAAACCATGGACCTGGACCATGAACCGTGGTCCTACCTATGGTCTATAGGTCCTTGCGTGGTTCATGACTTCGCTGAATTTCTTAGGGTTCTGGGGAGGGGGTTGCAGGTGGCCAACCACGGACCCCACTTACGGTTGGTGGGTCAACCTACGGTCCGTGGGTCAACCTATGGTCTGTTGGTGGCCATGTTGATAGCACCAGTAACTTTTGAAAATCTGTATTTTTTTTTTCTTTTAGAATCTGGGTGTTACATTATCTCCCCCTTGGGAACATTCATCCTCGAATATAGTCTAAACTAGCTGAGCATGGAGGGAAAGAGCTGCAAACCCTACCACTAATTTACCCAAATATGTTTAAAATGCAAGTATAACTGAAGGAACATGATTCTAAAACTGAATTTACGCGAGAGTAACTGAAAGACTGGAGAGGGACTATTACCTCAAGCTGGAATGTAATCAGAAGGAAAGAGATAAGGATACTTGACCTTCATAGCTACTTCGGCTTCCCAAGTAGCTCCCTTTACAGACTGACTCCTTGACAACATCTTAACTGAAACATCTTTGTTTCTCAACCTTCTAACCTAACGATCAAGAATTTCAACTGACACTTCTTCACAAGTGAGACTATCCTTCACAACCACACTTTCTAGTGGTACTATAGATGCTGGATAACCCACACACTTCTACAACAAGGAAATGTGAAAGACTTAATTGACTGGTGCTAGTTCCGCTGGTAACTCTAACTCATAAGCCACTTTACCAACCCTTTTCAAGATTCTGTAAGGACCTACATATCTGGGACTGAGCTTCACTTTCTTGCCAAATCTCATCATTCCCTTCATAGGTGACACTTTCAGGAAAACCCAATCATCATTTTGGAACTCCAAGTCCCTTCTCCTTACATCTGCATAGGATTTTTGATGACTCTGGGATGTCTTAATTCTATCTCTGATGAGCTGAAATTTTTCCATAGCATCATGAACGGAATCTGGCCCTATCAAGGCTGCTTAACCTACTTCAAACCAACCAACATGAGATCTACATCTACGCATACAATGCCTCATAAAGGGCCATCTGAATACTGTAATGGTAGCTATTATTGTAAGCGAACTCTATGAGAGGTAGGTGACCATCCCAACTTTCCTTAAAGTCAATCACACAAGCTCTCATCATGTCCTCTAAATTGTGGATCGTACGCTCTGCCTTACCATCCATCTGTGGATGAAATGATGTGCTAAGATTTACCTGAGTACCAAGACCTTTCTGAAACGACTTCCTGAAATGAGAGCTAAACTGGTGACCTCTATCTAAGCTAAACGACTATCTCATTAATGTAAAGCTTTGCGTAGTCCCCCACCGAATCTGTAGTCTTGACAACCAAGAAATGAGCGGACTTAGTAACTCTATCTACTATCACCGAAATGGAGTTATGCTGTTTGCGAGTACGAGGTAAACCTGTGATTAAATCCATGTTTATCACTTCCCACTTCCATGTAGGAATGTTAATCTCTTGAGTCATACCTCCTGGTTTCTGATGTTCTACCTTCACCTACTGACAATTAGGGCACTTAGCCACAAAATCTGTTATATCCCTCTTCAGGCCATTCCACCAAAAGACCTCCCGCAGATCACAGTACATCTTAGTGGTACCTGGATGAATAGACTACTTGGAATTATGGGCTTCTACAAGAATATGTTGTTTAACTCATAAAACCCCCTTAGGAACACATAAACGACCCTGGTAGCGAAGCACACCATCTCCCACTTGGGAGAAAACCTTAACTTTCTACTAATGAACTACACCCTTCAATTGAAGCAATATAGGATCACTATCTTGTTTTTCCTTAACCTCTGCTACCAATGAAGATTCTGAACCATTCTGAACTGTCACACCATCATCTGATATGTCCATAAGGCAAACTCCTAAGCGAGCAAGCCGCTGAACATCTTTTGCTAATTCCTTCCTTTGTTCCTCAACATGTGCTAAACTACCCAAAGATAGTTTGCTCAGAGCATCAGCTACTACATTGACCTACCAGGATGGTAAAGCACATTCATATCATAGTCCTTGAGGAATTCAAGCTATCTCCTCTAGCGAAGATTCAACTCTTTCTGGGTGAACACATATTGAAGGGTCTTATGGTCTGTGAACACATATACGTGCACACCATAAAAGTAATGTCTCAAAATAATTAGGGCAAATACTATGGATGCGAGCTCGAGGTCCTGAGTAGGATAATTCATCTCATGAACCTTAATCTGCCTAGAAGCATAAGTTATAACCTTACCTCGCTGCATCAATACACAACCTTGGCCGACTTTGGATACATCACAATAAATCACATAACCGTCTGAACCCTCTGGTAGAGTGAAAACAAGAGTTATAGTCAACCTAGTTTTCAGTTTTGAGAAGCTCTTCTCACACTCATCTGACCACTAAAACTTATCCTTTTTCTGAGTCAACTTAGTCAATGGAAAAGCTATGGATGAAAATCCTTCCACGAACCTTATATAATAACCAGCTAAACCCAAGAAACTTTGGATATCTGTAGGTGAGGTGAGTCTGGGCCGTTTCTTCACAACCTCTATTTTCTGAGAATCCACTCGGATCCCTTCGCTAGATACGATATCACCAAGGAAAACAACAAACTGCAACCAAAACTAAAATTTGCTAAACTTAGCGAATAATTGGTGATCTTTGAGAATTTGTAGGACAACCCTCAAATGAGTCACATGTGCTTCCTCATTCCTAGAGTAAATGAGGATATCAACAATATAGACGATAACGAACAAGTCCAAATACTACTTGAACACCCTGTTCTTTAAATCCATGAAAGCTGCAGGAGCATTGGTTAGTCCAAATGATATAACTACAAATTCATAATGACCATACCGAGTTCTGAAGGTTGTTTTTGGGATGTCACTATCTCTGATTCTAAGTTGATGATAACCAAATTTTAGATCTATCATCGAAAAAATGATTAACACCCTAAAGTTGGTCGAATAAGTCATCAATCCTTGGGATAGGGTACTTATTCTTGATTGTGACTTTGTTCAACTACCGATAGTCAATGCACATCCTGAGAGAACCATCTTTCTTTTTCACGATCAACACTGGAGCACCCCATGGGGAAATACTAGGCATGATGAAGCCCTTATCTAGAAGGTATTTCAACTGCTCTTTCAATTCCTTAAGCTTAGCTGGAGCTATTCTGCAAGGAGGAATAGAAATAGTCTGGGTATCTGGAAGGAGATCAATTCCAAAGTCGATTTCCATTTCGGGAGGAACTTCTGGAAGATTTTCTGGAAACACTTCTGGAAACTCATTTACTAGAGGGATTGACTCAAGAGTTGGGGCTTTGGAGCTTGAATCCTTAACCTGAACTAGA
This sequence comes from Solanum lignicaule, assembly GCA_029582545.1. Lineage (NCBI taxonomy): Eukaryota > Viridiplantae > Streptophyta > Magnoliopsida > Solanales > Solanaceae > Solanum > Solanum lignicaule. The sequence goes on along the minus strand of JAJOOF010001903.1, from coordinate 39,747 downwards.
TGATAGATGTCCCCTTTGGAAATCATCTTTCTGGCTTTAAGGTAGGAAATGAATCGACCCATAGGCCTTGAGCTACTACCCTTCCACTCTAAGACTGGTTCACTTTGAAACTGAAAACGAACGATCCTAGTTCTATAGTCGACTGAGGCATAATGAGAATGTAACCAATCCATGCCTAGAATGATATCAAAGTCTACCAATTCTAACTTTACAAGTTCTGCTGAGGTGACTTTCTGAGAGACTGTGACATAGTAATTTTTGTATACCTGTCTAGCTATAATTGCATCACCAATTGGAGTAGAGACTGAGAAGGGTTCTGAGGGAGTTTCTGGACTAACACCGAAGTTAACTACTATAAATGAAGTTACAAAGGAAAGAGTTGCCCTTGGATCTAACAAAGCATAAATATCTAAGTGGAAGACTCGTAACGTACCAGTGATCCTAAAAAAATAACGGACCTTAGCTGTCACTGATCCACCACTAGTTTTTGTAGGAACTGGAACCTGCTGATTGTTCTGGTTGGCTACACTCTGAGCCAAAAACTGAATAGCATTCTAAAATTCTACATTCAAAACCTCATGGTCTAGGACTGGAGGAACTGCGTTAGCGTTACGTGCATTAGCATTCTTGCATAAGCTCTATGAGGAGGCATGATCTGAAATGTATAATGTCGAGTAAGAAAGGAGATCATACCCATGCACTATAAGAATAACAAGAAAGTGAAGTTTTTCCTAAAACACTTCATAGTCTAACCCTCATAAGTTTGGTGCGCTTCACACTCATGAAAGGGACTCTACTTATTGTGGCTTTTAAGATATCCTAGGACTTTTAAACCTAATGCTCTGATACCTAGTTTGTCACGCCCCGAAGCTACCCCCATGATGTAAATACGGGACCTAGGATCATGATTGACCCCAAGCTAACCTTGAGTTGGCATATCATAAGCATACTTAAACAACTAAACAATAGATTCTATGCATAAGCTTAAAACATAAGATAAATTGATTTAGGGGGAATATCAAATACTAGTCTGAATAAATAAATGTGCTAAGAGTTCAATAACAACTGAGATATAAAACTCAAATCTAAAGCTGAATCTAAAACTATGTCTGAAAGAAGCCTCTTACTGACTAGAGATGCTGGGTTATGACCCCATATAACTCTAGTAAAACTGAAACTAAAATGAAAGACTGCAATAGAAATCTTATTTATTGTTATCGAAGAATGAAGACTCACTAATGATACAGCTGAATACAGATAGGGAACCGATCTACACGTGATCTAAATGTTTAGGACTTGAACCTATGTCATGAAAAGATGTAGCTCAGAGTATGTGTTAGTACGTTTCACTACTGAGCATGTAGTATAGGATTATGTTGAACAAACATATAAATGAACAAAGCATACTGAACAAAGATATAATCTAAACATAATAGAAATACTGAGAAATACTGAATATGAACTAAATTGAATGCAATGACCATGTACATAACATGCTGAGACTGAATACTGAATATAACTGGTAATTTGGTCAATGCACAAGAGTCTGACTGTGGGAGCTGCTAATAACTGACATAAAACCACGTGAGCTAAACGTGGAGTCTGATGTATACGCCCAATCGAGAGGACCCAATATACCTTGCGAGGGGGATAGAGGCATGACTGACGTGATCACTAAAACTGATGCCCAACAGAGGGGACTTATAAATCTATGGGGGTACATAGTTTTGGGACTATGAAGGTGACTAACCCTAGTCCAACTCAGTTTTAAGTCTACTCCCAACTAGAATGTTTATAATATAACATAACTGAAATAAACTGGATAGCTTAATATTCTAACATTCTAACTGAAAATGCAACATTATGGTACTAATAAAAAAACACTTGAAATCTGAGGCATGCATGTCTGTTTATCTATCCTAGCTAGTGTAATTCATAAACTAAACGAATCTACACAACTAGGGTTCTGAATTTCATTCAAGGAACTAAGCAACAATGTTACAACAACTTAGAAATCTGATTACGAATATTGTAAAATCTAAATCACAACAATTATTTGTAGTTCAAGAAACCCTAGGTCTAAACAATATGGAGGGAATCAAGATTCTGACTGAATTCTATGGACCTAATGGGTGAAAGGAACCCACTAGTGAAATCTACTGTGCCGCGAAATATTGGCACATATGATGCTTGAAAACTAAGGATTAATACTAGAATTGAGTGTATTTTTGTATGATTTGATGTGTTTGTTGAATGGGGAGAAAGATTCTGGACTGTGTGGAAAAATAAAAAAAAGGCAGAAGATGATGGTCATCAACTGAAGACTACGAGCACCTAGATCGGTCGTGGTCCTTGTCGCGAACCGTGGTGTTGATCGTGAAGTCTTTCCATTGTGAAGGCCTTGGAGGAGATATGAGTAGGTTGGACCAAGTGAAGATCATGGCCAACCTCACGAACCGTAGTCCTCACAATGGTCCGCGGTGCCTATCGTGAAGTTGAACCAGCGTGAAGGCCTTGGAAAAGTTGAGAGTAGATTGGACCAAGTAAAGATCACGGCCAACCTCACGGACCGTGGTCCTCACAACGGTCCGTGGTTGTGCTCGTGAATTTCAATCATTCTTGGGCCTTGGGAATATGGAGTGCATGAGCAACCAAGTGAAGACCACGGAAGGCTCCACGGGCCATGGTCACTATAACGGCCCGTGGTGGTGATAGCGAAGATGATGAAGTACTTAGGCCTCGAGAAGCTTAAATGGGAAGTGACCAAGTGAAGACCATAGGCATCATTACGGACCGTGGCTAGTGCCACGACCTGTGGTGACGTCGTTGATAAGTTATAGTGTGCAAGGCTTGATGAACGTGTTTTGTGTGAATCCAAGTGAATACCACGAACGGCTTCATGGACCGTGAGCCCTTGATGAGTCATAGAAGTGGGCGTGAAGGGCCTGAAAGTCTAGTAAATTTTTTATGTTTTATCTGGTCTACCCTTGAACGAGGAACAAGTTTCCTTTATTCTATGTTTGTGATTTCGGATTTGAACATTGAATTATGTTCGAAGTTTGGATTTCCAATTCTTGATTTATCAAAGTGGATTGTTGATTTGCTTATTCTCGTAAGTGCTTTCTTAACATGTTTTCGATTGATAGTTCTGAATGTTTACATGAAATCATGAGTGGCTAAATACCACAATTCGGGTTGTGGGATTCATGGCGTAATTCTAGTTGTAATTCCGTAAAACGAGTGAAAGGCGATTTATTTGTACAAATTTTAATTTAGCTTTCCTGATTCATTTATTCTGATGAGTGCACGCATTAGAGTGAGCCTATATCTGTCATTTGTTTGAGAGAAAAATCATAGATAGGAAAAAGTTAAATTAATCTGACGAAATGGAGTCAAGGTTTAAGTTCGAGAGAAAAGAACCTTAACACCATTTTAGGCGAGGGTAAATCGTGTTACACTCTAGGACTGAGAGGACTTGAGTGAATAACATCTGAGTAGACTGAGAAGCGTCAGATATAGCTAACTCACATGCATTTTGTAAAAGTAAATTGCCTGAAACTCAACTACGGAAGAACATTAGACACAATTTTATGAGGAACACAATCCTAGTTTCAGTTAATTATTGAAACAACTTTGAAACTGTTATATTTTTAATTATTGAATTAGACTTTAGTTTGAAACTTTGGTTACCAAATCATTAACGCTAAACCCAATTTTACTTTCCGCATTTGTTTATTTAGGAAATAGTAATAACATTTGAGTAAAACACAATAGTGAAATATTTTCTGTAAAGAAATTCTCTGTGGGTTCAACCTCAACTCACGTTGAATTCTATAAATTGACTTTGACCGTTTATATCTCTTAATTAAGGTGTATGTTTGGACGTATCAAATTTTGGTGCCGCATTGTCTCTCACTGGAGAGGCAACAAATTGGCTGAATGAGATGCCTGATGACTTAATCAGGACTTGGACTGACTGAAGGAAGCTTTCCTAGAACGATTCTTTCCAGAATAAAATGAGCTGCAAATGAAAGACGAGATAAGTTCCCATAAGCAGCTACCAGGAGAAGCAATGCATGACACATAGTGGAGATTCAGCCAAAAGCGGAAGAAATGTCCAAACCATGGTCTCACTGAGAGACATCTAAAACAAGTATTTTACAGATCTTTAAATTATGTTACTAAGCATGTTGCTGATGTAGTGTGTGGAGGATCTTTTATGTGGAAGCCATTCTCAGAGAACATGCAGCTGATGGTCGAGGTGTCAAAGAAAAACAGGCATGGTACACCATGTATGTAGAAGTAGGAGATCTTGGGTATACTTTTGAACTTTCAGCTGAATAAAGGAAGAGAGACAAAGAAAGGGATCAAGACATGGCACACATGAGCAAATAGATCTACTCACGAAGCATATTTTCTCCGAGTCTGACGAGGTAAAAGTCCTGAGACAACCAAACCGGTATGAAGATTAGGACATCGATCTAGATGAGGAGGATAATTACCTGGGCCACCAAGTAGGTTTCCGGAATTATAACTCGAGCAACTAGGGTTAAAATTCTGGAAATGTAGGTCCAAACTATTCAAGGGAAGGACAGTATGATAGGACAACAAACAGAGAACAGGGAAACTGGCATAATAGATATGGGTACAAAAATGATCGCAGTGGTGTGTATGTTCCCCTAAGTAATATAGATCAGGCAAGTGGTAGTTCGAGCGGGTCTAATCTCGAAGACATGTTGGCCAAGGTTCTACAAAAAGTTAAATCGACTGATGTAGGGGTGAAGGGGATAAAAAGTGATTTCTCCAGTATAAGTCTAGTGGTAGACTCTAACACCACCTCCATAAAGAAGATTGTGGAGCAGTTGGGGCAACTTTAAGCCTAATTAAATCATAGGAAGAATGGGTCACTACCAAGTGACACGATCGAAAATCCTAAAAAGGACGGGCATTGCATGGCTATCCCCACTAGGAGTGGTAAGATTCTTAATGACCAAATTTCTAACTCACATGTGAGATATAGCTAACTCACATGCATTTTGTAGAAGTAAATTGCCTGAAACTCAACTACGGAAGAATATTAGACGCAGTTTTATGGGGAACACAATCCTAGTTTTAGTTATTTATTAAAACAACTTTGAAACTTTTATTTTGTTGATTATTGAATTAGACTTTAGTTTGCAACTTTGGTTACCAAAGCGTTAACGCTAAACCCAATTTTACTTTCCGTAATTGTTTATTTAGGAAATGGTAACGACATTTGAGTAAAACGTTATAGTGAAATACTTTCTGTAAAGAAATTCTCTGTGGGATCAACCTCAACTCACGTGGAATTCTATAAATTGACTTTGACCGTTTATATCTCTTAATTAAGGTGTATGTTTGGACGTATCAAATTTTGGTGCCGCTGCTCGAAATTTCAATTCAGAAGTATTTTACTATCTTTTATTCTAAGTGTAGTTAGATTTCCTAATTTTACGTCTTGTTCTTTGTCTGTTTCTCTTTTAGGTGAGTTCGACTGTGTACGCCAAATACTAGAAGTAAGGGACGCCCATTAGTCCCATACGATCCAGAGCTTCGGAAAACAATCTGCAAAATGGTGAACGCATATGAACTTGAGGCGCTGAGATAAATATTTGGATTGAAAGCTGAAACCATCGCAGAGGGTGTTCAGCCGAATAGTGTGAACAACCAACTTAGGGTAGTGGACTAAAACATAGAAGTGGATGGAATCATTCCTCCCCACCGCCAAATAATGCCTCTAAGGGGTAGACCACATCCTCCAGCTCACATGATGTATGAAGAGGATAACTGACACTTGGATGAAGCTGGAGCCATTGGAGCAATAGTGTTGCCAGCACTACCTCCAGGTGTTAAATTCACAATCACCAGCAGTATGATTCAACTGTTGAATCTCAAAGGTATGTTCAGGGGTGCACTGGGTGATGATGCTAACCAACATCTGATGAACATTGTGGTGATCTACAAATCTTAAGAAATTACTGGAGTTAGCCAAACAACAATGAGACTAAGGTTGTTCACATTGTCTCTCACTGGAGAGGCAACAAATTGGCTGAATGAGATGCCTAATGACTTAATCAGGACTTGGACTGAACTGAAGGAAGCTTTCCTAGAACAATTCTTTCCAGAATCAAAAGAGCTGCAAATGAAAGACGAGATAGGTTCCCATAAGCATGTACCAAGAGAAGAAATGCATGACACCTAGTGGAGATTCAGGCAAAAGCTGAAGAAGTGTCCAAACCATGGTCTCACTGAAAAACATCTAAAACAAGCATTTTACAGATCTTTAAATTAGGTTACTAAGCCTATTGTTGATGTAGTGTGGAGGATCTTTTATGAGGAAGCCATTCTTAGTGAACATGCAGCTGATGGACGAGGTGTCAAAGAATAACACGCATGGTACACCAGGGATGTAGAAGTAGGAGATCTTGGGTATACTTTTGAACTTTCAGCTGAATAAAGGAAGAGAGACGAAAAAAAGGATCAAGACATGGCACACATGAGGACCCAAATAGATCTACTCACGAAGCATATTGTCTCCGAGTCTGAAGTGGTAAAATTCTAAGGACAACCAAACAGGTATGAAAATCAGAACATCGATCTACATAAGGAGGCTAATTACCTGGGCCACCAAAGAGGTTTTCGGAATTATAACTCGAGCAATTACTAGGGTTAAAATTCTGGAAATGCAGGTCAAAACTATTAAAGGGAAGGACAGTATGATAAGCCAACAAATAGAGAGCAGGGAAACTGGCAGAATAGATATGGGTACAAAAATGATCGCAGTAGTGTCTATGTGCCCCTAGGTACTAGAGATCGGGCAAGTGGTAGTTCGAGCGGGTCTAAGCTCGAAGACATGTTGGAGAAGGTTTTACAAAAAGATGAATCTACTGATGTAGGGGTGAAGGGGATGAAAAGTGATTTCTCCAGTTTGAGTCTAGTGGTAGACTCTAATACCACCTCCATCAAGCAGATTGAGGAGCAGTTGGGGCAACTTTAAGCCTAAGTAAATCAGAGGAAGAATGGGTCACTACCAAGTGACACGATCCAAAATCCTAAAAAGGACGGGCATTGCATGGCTATCGCCAGTAGGAGTGGTGAGATTCTTAATGACCAAATTTCTAACTCACATGTGAGATATAGCTAACTCACATGCATTTTGATGAAGTAAATTGCCTGAAACTCAACTACGGAAGAACATTAGACGCAATTTAATAGGGAACACAATCCTAGTTTTAGTTAATATTTGAAACAACTTTGAAACTGTTATTTTGTTAATTATTGAATTAGACTTTAGTTTGCAACTTTGGTTACCAAAGCGTTAACGCTAAACCCAATTTTACTTTCCGTAATTGTTTATTTAGGAAATAGTAACGACATTTGAGTAAAACGCGACAGTGAAATACTTTTCTGTAAAGAAATTCTCTGTTGGATCAACCTCAACACATGTTGAATTCTATAAATTGACTTCGACCGTTTATATCTCTTAATTGAGGTGTAAGTTTGGACGTATCAAATTTTGGTACCGCTGCTCGAAATTTCAATTCATAAGTGTTTTATTATCTTTTATTCTAAGTGTAGTTAGATTTCCTAATTTTACGTCTTGTTCCTTGTCTGTTTCTCTTTCAGGTGAGTTCGACTGTGTATGCCAAAGACCAGAAGTAAGGGAGCCCCATACGATCCAGAGCTTCGGAAAACAATCTGCAAAATGGTGAACGCACAGGAACTTGAGGCACAGAGACAGAGATTTGGATTGGAAGGTAAAACCATCGCAGAAGGTGTTTAGCCGAATGGTGTGAACAACCAACCTATGGTAGTGGACGAAAACATAGCAGTGGATGGAATCGTTCCTCCCCACCGCCAACCAATTGCTCTAAAGGGTAGACCACAACCTTGAGCTCACATATTTTATGTAGAGGATGACTTCGACTTGGATGGAGCTGGAGCCATTGGAGCAATAATGTTACCAGCACTACCTCCAAGAGTTAAATTCACAATCACCAGCAGTTTGATTAAACTGTTGAATCTGAAAGGTATGTTCAGGGGTGCAGTGGGTGATGATGCTAACCAACATCTGATGAATTTTGTGCCGATCTGCAAATCTCAAGAAATTCCTGGAGTTAGCTAGACAGCAATGAGACTGAGGTTGTTTGGATTGTCTCTTACTGGAGAGGCAACAAATTGGCTGAATGAGATGCCTGATGACTTAATCAGGACTTGGACTGAACTGAAGGAAGCTTTCTTAGAACGATTCTTTCCAGAATCAAAGGAGTTGCAAATGAAAGACGAGATAAGTGCCCATAAGCAGCTACTAGGAGAAGCAAAGCATGACACATAGTGGAGATTCAACCAAAAGCTAAAGAAGTGTCCAAACCATAGTCTCACTGAGAGACATCTAAAATAAGCATTTTACAGATCTTTAAATTATGTTACTAAACCAGTTGCTGACTAGTGTGGAGGATCTTTTATGAGAAAGCCATTCTCACAGAACATGCAGCTGATGGACGAGGTATCAAAGAATAACCGTCATGGTACACCAGGGATGTAGAAGTTGGAGATCTTGGGTATACTTTTGAACTTTCAGTTTAATAAAGGAAGAGAGACGAAGAAATGGATCAAGACATGGCACACATGAGGACCCAAATAGATCTACTCACGAAACATATTGTCTTCGAGTCTAAAGAGGTAAATGTCATGGGACAGCCAAACAGGTATGAAGATCAGGACATCGATCTAGATGAGGAGGCTAATTACCTGGGCAAGCAAGGAGGTTTCCGGAATTATAACTCGAGCAAACTAGGGTTACAATTTTAGAAATGCAAGTCGAAACTATTCAAGAAAAGGACAATATGATAGGACAACAAATAGAGAACAGGGAAACTGGTAGAATAGATATGGGTACAAAAATGATCGCAGTGGTGTGTATGTTCCCCTAAGTAATATAGATCAGGCAAGTGGTAGTTCGAGCGGGTCTAATCTCGAAGACATGTTGGCCAAAGTTCTACAAAAAGTTGAATCGACTGATGTAGGGGTGAAGGGGATGAAAAGTGATTTCTCCAATAGGAGTCTATTGGTATACTCTAACACCACCTCCAACAAGCAGATTGAGGAGCAGTTGGGGCAACTTTAAACCTTATTAAATCAGAGGAAGAATGGGTCACTACCAAGTGGCACGATCGAAAATCCTAAAAAGGACGGACATTGCATGGCTATTGCCGCTAGGAGTGGTAAGTTTCTTAATAACCAAATTTATGTAGGTACTAAATATGAGCAGGTGTTGGAGCAAGCTGGAAGAGAAGAGGATGAAGCTGAGTAGATAGATGACTTGGACGATGCTCAGCCAATAGCACAACCTGCAAAAGAAAAATTGAAAGGGGTTGAGGGAAACATGTCTTTACAGCAAATCCCAAGACCATCTCCTCCTTTCCCTCAAAGGCTTAAAAATAAAGCCGAAGATGGGAAATTCGCGAAGTTCATCACCATGCTGCGACAACTTTCAATAAACATCCCACTGGTGGAAGCACTAGAGCAAATGTCAGGATATTCCAAGCTAATGAAGGACTTGGTCACAAAGAAATGAGCTGTAGATATTGATTTAACTAACATTGTTCATCACTGCAGTGCTATTCCTACTAGATCTCTGGTACAGAAGAAGGGGGATCCGGGTGCATTCACCATACCGTGCACCATCGGATCAATCGAATTCGCAAAGGCCTTGTGTGACTTAGGGGCCAGTATAAACTTGATGCTGATAGCCATTTACAAGCAACTGGGTTAGGAATTCCAAAACCCACAGCCATGAGGTTAATAATGGCAGATAGGTCAATGAAGTGACATGTGGTCCTCCTATGTGATGTAACCGTAAAGGTGGACACATTCATCTTTCTAGTAGACTTCGTGATCTTGAATTGCAAAGTGGATTTTGAAGTTCCCATTATTTTGGGATGAGCATTTCTGGCCATGGGTGATTATTGGTAGATATTGAGCGAGGAAAACTGAAATTCAGTCTCAACAAAAAAGAGATAAAGTTTAATATTTGCAGGTCCATGAAGCAGCTACAGGACATGTGATCAAAGTGTTGATTAGGTACAAAAGGTCCATTTGGTAGACCATTGCTGACATCATCGGGATACCTCCAGGTATATGTACTCATAAAATTCAACTTGAGGAGGGCTGCAGCCCAAGCATTGAACGCTAGTGGAGGTTAAACTCCCCTATACAAGAGGTGGTAAAAAAGAAGATCATCAAGTGGTTAGATGTTGGGGTAGTGTACCCTATTTCTGATAGTCACTGGGTCAGTCCAGTGCAATGTATTCCCAAAATGGGTAATATGACTGTGTGGTCGCGAATGCAAAGAATGAGTTGATCCCACAAAGACCAGTCACTGGATGGTGAATTTGCATGGAATACAGGAAGCTGAATAAGTGGACTTTGAAGGATCACTTCTCGATGCCTTTCATAGACTAGATGCTTGACAGATTGGCTGGCAAAGGGTGGTACTGCTTTTTAGATGGATACTCTAGCTACAACCAGATATGAATTGCTCCTAAAAATCAGGAAAATACCACATTTACTTGTCCTTATGGCAGCTCTGCGTTTAAACGCATGCCATTTGGACTATGTAATGCACTAGCAATGTTCCAAAGGTGTATGATGTCTATCTTCTCAGACATGGTAGAGGACACTCTGGAGGTATTCATGGTTGACTTTTCAGTGGTAGGTGATACTTTTGATGACTATTTGCTAAATCTTAGCAGGGCCCTACAGAGATGCATGGAGGCAAACTTAGTGCTGAACTTGGATAAATGCCATTTCATGGTCAAAGAAGACATAGTCCTTAGGCACAAGGTTTCACAAAAGGGGGATAGAGGTCGACAAGGCCAAAATTGAGGTGATCGAAAAGTTGCCTCCACCTATTTGTGTGAAGGGTGTTCGGAGTTTCTTATGACATGCCGGATTTTATAGGCGTTTCATCAAGGATTTCTCCAAAATTGCCCACTCCATGTGCAAGCTTTTGGAAACGGAGGTGAAGTTCATTTTTTATGAGGCATGTCTTAGAGCCTTTGAATTCCTGTACGAGAAGTTGATTTTTACACCAGTAATCATTGGCCCTGATTGGGCGGAGCCGTCTGATGTAATGTGCAATGCTAGTGGTATTGCTTTAGAAGTTGTGTTGGGTCAGAAGCGCAACAAGATGTTTCATCCGATTTACTATGCTAGTAAGTCATTGAAGGGAGCACAACGAAACTACACAGTTATTGAACAGGAACGACTGGTTGTTGTGTATGCTTTCAAGAAATTCAGAGCTTACCTGCTGGGAACTAGATTAATAGTCCATAAGGATCATGCAACTTTGAGGTACCTCATGGCAAAGAAAGATGCTAAGCCAAGGTTAATCATATGAGTATTACTTCTGCAGGAGTTTGATTTCGAAGTCAAGGATAGGAAAGGTTGTGAGAACCAAGTGACTGATCACCTATCTAGGTTGGAGGCTGAAAAGAAAAAGGAATGTGAACTAGAAATCAATGATGCATTCCTGAATGAGCATGTATTGGAAGCAACTCTTGATCTTATTCCTTGGTTTGCTGAATTTTCTAACTTTCTTGTTAGTGATTTGACGCCTGAGGGGCTGACATTTCTGCAAATGAAGAGGTTCATGCTTGATGTGGGTAAGTATTTTTGGGATAAAGCTTATTTGTACAGGGTGTGTGCTGATAACATCATCAGGTGATGCATCCCTGAAGTTGAGATGTTGCACATTCTAGAGGCCTATCACTCCTCTCAAGTAGGTGGCCATCATGGAGGTGCTCGGACAACTGATTGAATAACGCTATCAAAGACACTTAATCCAGTTCTAAGAGTCAACGATCGTTAGTCAGCATAGAACCCAACTAAATGAGTTGGGGTCGAATCCCACAAGGAGTGGTATGTTTTTGAGAATCAAGAGCAAAGTTAAGATATGTTCTCGTCAATCACAGGTAAAGACATTTACAAATAAAAACATACTTCAAATTGAAGAGTGACACGAGTGTCAAATAACATGGGGGGTTTCGATTGCAATTATCAACTACAAAAGCAGCAACTAACAAAAATTAACAAGTAATGAGACGGGTTCTTGAGATATGATTGGATTATAGGCTAATATAGATATGTGGATGATTGTAACTATTAGTAAATAGTTGTAAATCAGTGAATAAGCTAGACTATAGTGGGAAAAAACTCTCTCGAACACCAACAAACAACAATTAAGAACAACCTATGCTTTAGTCAATTCATTCTCTCGATCTGAATGTGTGCAAAAGGGTTTAGGATTCACTCTCTCGAGTTGAACCCATGACAACCCAATACCCACAGACCATCAAATCAGTAATCTTGGTTTTAAAACCTCTCTATCGAGCAAGCCAAAAACACGAAGGTAGAGTTGCATTTGCAACTACAACCCTTTAAATTGAACCACAATTACTGATTGAAATCACTTTTAAACAACAAATACACTAACAATTAACAATACCCAGAAGCTAAATCAACCCATAATCACATAATCACACCCTAAGAATTGGGGTTTTAGCTAGACAACATTAAAAGACAAAAATCGTTACCAAATTGTGTTTCCATCAACTGGGTACGATTAATTTCGTCTTTACAAAGGTCCAAGTTGAAGAATATCAAAGACCCACTTCCAATTTCTCAAAAATGGAAAACTTCAAAGCTAAGGAAAATATTGCCTCAATACTCTCAGTTCAAACTCAAAAATTTACTCTCATGAATGTTCTGAATAAAATTTGATACTAAACATAATGTTTGAAAATATTTTTATAGTCGCCAAAAATATGCTGCGAAGGACCATTCGGCGCAGTAAGTCGGGATCGGCGATCAACTCAGCAATCCGCCCGTTGGCCAGTTTCATCGCCTTTTTGCTTTGGCCTTCAGCATCCTCAAGTTCTGTAACTTTGGGCAATCCAACACTGCATCGCGGAAGCGTTCGGTGACTCACCGATTGCTCCCTTCTCTCACGGACTTCATTTTCTCCTTCAGGGCTTGGCACACTGGAACTTTAGGTGAGGTAATAGCCACTCGGCGATTCGCCCAATGGATTAGGGGATCAACATGCCTTCTTTTCTTCGTTCTTTCAGCTGCTTTGTTCCTTTTTGCTCGTTAGTGTCCATGCTTTGTTCCTCAATCTAAATACCTGGAAAACAAGGATTTTACATCAGTTATTGGCACAAAATAAGCATTTGAGGACACTAAATCTATCCAAATAAAGCCCTAAATGAGTCCAAATCATAGACTCATCAACACCCCCAACTTAAATTTTTCTTGTCCTCAAGTAAAACTCAAGTTCAGCAGATCAAAAAGGATGTCTCAAACAGTGTTACACAAGACTCAATCATGAATGCACACAACAAGACTCAACCTAGTCATGAAAGGATCAATTGTGCACTCAAACATTCAAGTTGTGACTCACCATTATCAAAGAATCTCATGTTCACAATACTTGCTTCATATGCAAGTTCAAGCTCAACAAAGGTACTGAAATGCCCTCACACAAAGAGTGATTCCATATTTACACACAATAGTTCAACAAGTTAGAGCTCCGGAATCACAATCAACACTCACACTCACAAAGATGAACACAATGCATGACTCCACCCATAGGTTTGCCCTTATTTTCCAATCAACAATTGTTTCAGCTCACTCAAGATAAAAAAGGTCTTTTCAAGGTTTGTAACGGGTCAAAGTGCAAATGTATGGTTATTTAGGTTCATTGGCTATAATCCTCATGAAATGTTTTGTGAACAACACTTTCTTCCCTTCTATTTCTCATTCTAATTCATGCTCAAAAGTCACCCCATTATTCATTTTCCATGGACTGTTGGACACCCCATTTCTTTTTGCATTTTCACAACCTTATTCCACAAGTTTTTCATTCTTTTCTTCTTTTTCTCTTTTTTTTTTGTATGGAGGGGTTCCATCTTTCTCAAAATTATGGGTCAAGGGGACTTCTTTGCATTTCTTGACTTACTTTCTCTTTTCACCACACTCCCAACTTAGGCTTTTGGCATAAGTTGGCTATTCAAACAAACCGCAAGTCATGAGGATTAAGGGTAATGGATCAAGAAAGGTCATAATTTCATCAAGTTCTTCCAAGAAAAGGGTGAGGCTCAAAAGGTGTTCAAGCGAAGTTCACACACTCACAAGGTAGGCCACAAAAAGAGGTATAATGTCAAATGGTTTCACACTCTTCAAAGTTGCCTAGGATCATTTCTAGAGATTGCATCACTTAGTCAACTGTACCAATAGGACAAATTCTAGGTGACATCATACATGGTTCACGGTAAGCTCATCTCACAAGGCATTAACACCAATGTCACACAAGACTCCACATGTAACACCCCTCAAAATGAAGTAGGATAAAATAGAGCCTCACATGGGTTTTATTCATTAATAACTTGTTAGAATAATGAATAACAACATTTTTAGTCAGTTTTAAAGAGTTTGGAAGTCAAATGTCAAGGGACGACCAAGACATTAGAAAACTAGTCTTTTACGTGTTGGTGTGTTTTAGTATGTTGTTCATGTTTTTATGTGTTGTTTGTAGTCTAAAATCAGTGGAGGTGATCCTAGTGTCTTAATAACTGTTTTTAGGGTCAAAATGTTCGGGTACAATCCCCGGCACCACCCTAAGGGTCCCCGAAAAGGACCCCAACCCTTGGCCAAAAAATCTGCCAAGGCAGCTTCAGAATGTGCATGGAGGGAGCATGTCCGCGTCGTGAACTAGCTCCACCAAGGGCCAAAAGTTTGGTCCGCATCACGGATGTGTCGCGGACTTTTCTGCCAAGAAATTTAAATTCCAGAAACTTGTGGGAACACCTCCGCGTCGAGGACTTGTTTCCCGACGAAATCTGTGAAAATAAAACTTAAGTTTGACTTGTTTAAAAGGTCCAACTAAGTGAGGGGTACTTTGGGGAATTATTATAAACGGTTATTCTACCTATCTAAGGGTATTTTAAGTGGTTAAAACCCTAAAACCTAGAATTAGACCTCATTATCTAAATTGAACCTTCCCTCTCAAATAAATTCTCTCTCTAGAACTCCATGGAAGACATTGATGAAGCTTCAAGCTAGGGGATGGGTTCCTACTGATTTCTCCTTCAAATTCCTAAGAAATTAATCATAAAGGTATGGGGATTTTATCTTTGATTCTCCTTTCAATCAAAGAGCCAAATCAAAGTGATTTCAATGTTTTTCAAAAACACTAAAAACCCCAATTTCAATTCTAATCTTGGGTTCTTGCATGAAAGTATTTGAAATGATGATTTATGTTAATATTGATGGTTTTAAGGTCAAAAACTCCATGAACCCTTGCATATCTTGAAATCCTAAATTTTTGGGTCTAAAGTGGGTCTATTGATTATGAGCTAATAATGTGATATTAATGTGTAGATTGTTATGGGATATTGATTTATGTATTGTTTTATACTGAATTATGAGTAATTGATGGTCAATTGTGTTATATTGGATGTTGGCCTTGAATGGGCAATTGTGGCCTAAGGCTTATGTTGATGATGACGTTGTGAATAGATTATTGATTCTAATATTTTATATATATTTTGTAGATTTTAGAATTTTGAGGTTTGATCCCTTTGAAAGTGGGGAGGTGTTTACTTTATAAGCATGTTGTGATCATGGTCTTGTAGGCAAAGTTGGATGATTGTTGTTTTGAGTAATGTTGATTATGTGAAGGTAATGTGATATGATGTGAATTTTTGTATGGTCTAAGAGCATGAAATGTGACCTTGTGTAGAGACTTTATGTGTTATGATTGGTTGTTGTCTTCTTTGAATGAATTATAATGAAGGTAAGGCTAGGATAAACTATGTTTACCTACTCTCACACCTAGTGAAGAATGAATGAAAAGAATGGGAGTTAATGCTAATGAATGAAAGTTGGGTCTATTGTAAGGATAGTCTCATAAAGTACTCCTTAAATGAATGGGGTTCCTAGCTAAAAGGTTTTCTCATCTTTGAATCCAAGAGCTTCCTTAATGAATGAATGAGGGTTAGGACGGGTATTCCTTCGTGAGTTGAGATGAGAATACTTAGCAGCAATCATTGTCCCTAAATGAATGAATGTTGGGCTAGGATGGGTACTCCTTCGTGAGTTGAGATGAGAGTACTTAGTAGCAATCCTTATCCCTAAATGAATGAATGAAATGAATGTCCTAACTCTGTGGGGGAGTAATGTCTAGCACCGAGAGGATATGAAGATGGGTGGATACTCCTTCGTTAGTTGAAATGTGAGTATTTAGTAGCAACCCTTAAGATGGGTGCTCCTTCGTGAGTTGAGATAAGAGTACTTAGAAGCAATCCTTCTATCCCTTAACTATGTGCCCACATAGGACTAGCTAGTGGTCTCTACCACGTAAAGGCCAAAAGAATGACCCTACCTTAGGCAAGTAGGGATCCCTCATCCAGTAAGGGTACTACCGGGATTCCATGTCAACGTCCATGGTCTATGTTGGTTAAGGCTCTTCCCCCACACTAATGAATGAATGAACTAAGGTCTCTTAAGGGTGTAATTACTTAGGATAGGTGGTGTAATGGGACATCATCTAGACATTGCACAAGTAGACATTTAAGGGAGATTTTGGTGTGTCTTAGTAATGATAATGAATGAATGAGTCTCTTTGGGCTAATTAATGAAAGTGTTGGTCCTTGAGCATGCTAATGTGAATGTAAGTGCTTATGTTGAATTGAATGTAAGGGATTATCTTATGTCATTAGTGAATGAAGTTGTCTACATGCATTAAGTTGAAAGAATGATTTATGTTGAGATGTGAATGGAGCTTGTCTTGTGTAGCCTTAAGGTTCACTTGGGTGTGGTATGGAGAGGTAGTATGGGCTGCCTCACCATGTCTTACTTAGGTGAGTCTTGGGATGACATGTGATGAGTGTTCTAGTTTTATGAAGTGACTTGTTGGCTTATGTGCTTATATGTCTTATGTGATTAATTGGTGAAGGTTGAGGTATGCATGGTAGGTGCACTTTGTGTGATCTTAAGCTGGTGCCTTAGTGTGGGTAATGGTATGGGACGTTGCCCATACATTGCACAAATGTATTGCTTAAGGGTTACTTAAGGTGGAGGTCCAATGCAAGAAGGTAAAGGTAAATGGGTTAGGTATGTTTATGAGGTATTGTGAAGCATATGACTTTGTATTGTTGGTTGTGACTGGTAAGGTGCCTATTATGTTGATGTTCATGAGATTTTATCAAAATGACATGAAAGCATAACTTCTAAACAAATATCCATTTTAACATGTTTTGCATATTCTCATACTTAGTACGTGTGTTGTACTAACCCATTTCTTCTATTTTACTATAAGTGTAGGTTGTGTTAACTAGGAGGAGATTGTGCTTTGGAGTTGCTTGGATTGCTTCACTCTTCCAAGTCTTGGTATGTCCTCAAGATTCGAGGACTATGTTTAGAAGTTTCTTAGTCATTGTAATAGACACTTAAGTTTCATTTCATTGGTAAAGGGCCGTGTCCCTTAGTACATTTTAAGTTCTTTTCTAAGATTGGCTAAAGAGACTTTGTAGTTCCGCTTGCGTATTGATGTTTTCAAATGTTGATGACTCTTGAAGTCTTATAGTTCTATTGAATAAAAGTTTTAAATTCTTAGTGATTTTTATGAGCTATGCGATGAATGAATGCTAAGGCTTGTCTAAGACCTCCGAGAGGTCGAATACGCATGTAACGGCTAGTGGGTGCTCTCGAGTCGTTACACCACACTTTTGCTAGTGTGCAATGTTCATCACAAGAGATTCAATTTAAAATTGGCTAGTCACAACGAGATGCAAAAAGATCACATATTGCCTATGCAACTTCATTTGGCCTCATCATAGCCGCACATTCATTTTTGTTCGATTATGAGCACTATTCAAGTCATCGGTCTTGATCAAGACCGATACTCAAATTTGCAAGAGAACAACCACATACAAACACAAATAAGAGGTGGCACAAATTTTTTTGGAAGGGTCAAAAATCATTTACAATTAAAGCAAGAAGCCACAAACTCAATCATCCACAAAAAAAGTGCTAAACAACATTTATAGCTCAAAAACCCAATATATACAGAAAAACAATCACACAAGGTGGGCCTCACCCCACCACAAAACAAAAGCTATTTGTCCTTATATGCAAGCAGAATATCCAAAAGTAATTAAAAATAAGACAGAGAGGGAGGTAAAGAGGGATCCTGTCTAAACAGTCGCTCTATCTATCTGGGCATCAGTGCTTGGAGTAGCATTAATAGTACCGGATCCACTAGAAGTTTCCATAGATGTCTCTGTCAGCGATGTCTGGATCGCCGACTGTACAATCGTCTCCTCTAGGTCTGGCAAGTCTTTATAAATGCTCTCCTCTCTCAACTCAATCTTCTCCTCGTTGGTCTCTGCATCTGACTCATCAATTGTTGTGCCATCCCTATGTACATCTCTAGTGGTAGCCGGAGGAATCCCATAAGTCTCTGGGGAATCAACATCATTAGCGGCCTCCAGTTTGAAGTAAAGTCAGTAGAGTTTAGGTAGTCTACATCATTCCTCAAATCTGCAACCTCGGCTTTCAAAGCCATAACGTCGGATGTCTCCCCATGTCTGCTCTCACAAGCCTCAACTCTCTTAGTGAGAGTGTCAATGGAAGTCTGAAAGGGGGTAAGTGTAGTAAGGATGGCACTCTCGATCATCCATGGGATGGATATGTCAAGTCGGGTCACCCATACATCAGCTGAATGGGCCAGGTGTCCCATCTTTAGGATCATAGCATGAGTGATCCTGGTGGGCTGGGAAGAGGTAGAGGCACCCGGGGCCTGTGAAGAAGAAGAAGTCAGAGCAGATGTACCTGAAGGCCCCAGAGGCCGGAGTAGGAAAATATGCCTCTACAGGTATTGAATCAACGTCCACTTCCGGGGATGTATCCACCAGAGCTACTCTCCTCCTGTGTGTACTCGGCCTCAAAATGCCGGATGTTGGTGGAGGAAGAAGGATTAACCTCAATATCTCTTGTATCATCTCGGGGTACTCTAGTGCACCGACACAATTCTGTGATCAAGACTGGGAATGGAAGTGAGGCCTGCCTCTGCTTTGCCCTCATGGCCATCTCTTGCTCAATAATAATCCCCATGTCAATGTTCTTCCTAAAAATAGGCGAACCAAGACAGGCCGCCTTAGGATAACGGAGAACAGAATCATTTTGGGAAGGCATAATTGAGTTGCTGATGAATCCAAACCAGTAGCATGCAGCTACACTAAAGTCCCTCTTCTCGATTGGGACTCTTACCTCTATCCACCTCAGGGTGGTGTCTTAGATAAGGGACACCAGCCAACCCTTGAGCTCATCCAATGATATTGTAGTCATAGCCAGGTTGGGGTAGTCAAAGTCATACCCCCTGTCAAGTACGGTATTAATGTAGTCACTACTACACCCGACTTCCTTTCCTCGGACCATAAACGACTTAAGTGGTTTGAACTCGCTAGCCTTCTTCTTGTTCTTTGGGACCAAGTCACCAAACGTTTTATAGAACTCCTGGACCCATGAAGGAATATAGGGGCCTCGGGGCTTGGGGAACTGCTCAAACCGGTGGAAGTGGAGGGTGTCCCTCAGCCCGAAGTATCTGCCCTTAAGACCTTCAGTAGAAAGAAACTTCTCCTCCAAAATAGTCTGCAACCCATATGCTTTCAATCTATTAAGGAGTCGGGGAGAAGGAAACACATGTGGCACTGGAGCTACAGGGGGTACCGGAACTGGCACTGTGGCTGCTGGAGCTCTAGAGAGGGCATAACCAGACTTAGGACGAAGCTCTTTCCTCTGGGATTGTAGTGGCTCGCCATCCTCCGTCTCAGATAGTGTAGCCTGGGAGAATATGCTCTGGGACTTCAGATACGGGCCTCTTTTCCTTGCCTGTACCTTCCCTAGAAGGCTCTGTTCTCTCCTTTTTAGGAGGGTTGGCTCCTCCTTCATTTACAACCACGCATGGTGCTCGTGTATGGGGTGGCGTATCAATGTTGGTTCTTGCCATATCTACAAAACATCAAAAAAAGTTGGAAATAAGTCAAGCAAAAGCACAAAAGAAAACACTTGGAAAACAAACTCGCCGAATCACTTTGGTGACCAGATCGGGCTCGCCAAAAGGATTTGCTACTAGATCCATAAAAATTTTGCCTTGTCAGTGATAGGAAAGTCCTTTCGGCAGGTCGCCGACATCATTCGGCGAGCATGGCTTTGCCCTTCGAAAGTTACAGTGCATTTAAGGATTAGGGGCGCAGACAAAGGGTGATCAAGGAGAACCTTCGCCGAGTCGCCGAGTGCACTTAGAAAACTCAGGCTTCTTGCTGAAAGTTACAGAATTTTTTTCAAGTTTAGCATGAAATTAAAGGCGATAAGGGGAACTTCGGCGAACCACCGAGTGGTTTGGTGAGTTCAACACAGCTCGCGAAACGACCCAACGTGCCTACTTTCAACCCAACTTCCAAAATTCAACCCAGCAGCCCCCGAGTGAAAGAGTTTGAAAGTTTAAACCTTTGGCGGCCTTTGAAAGCAGTCCAGTTCTCGACCATTCGGCGAAATTAATCTTGCTCTCTGAACCACTCGGCGACACGTCGAGTGGCACTTACCTCGACGAGTTTTACAGGACCTCCAGTTAATGTGGGGGTCAAAACGGCGAACAAAGTCGTGATCGCCGACCCGATCGGCAATTCGCCAATTAGCTCCTGGGGTCGCCGAGTTTTACAGACTCCAATTTGAAAATGTCATTAGTCAAACGGCGGTTCAAGTTGGGCATGCCGACCTTTTTGGTGATTCGCTGACAGGACTTTTGGCTCGCCAACCTGCACTTTCCAAAAAACTTTCCACACTTCAACCTGCAAAATCAACACACGATTATTTCTAAAAAAAAAATAATGTGATAAAGCCTTGGGTTGCCTCTCAAGAAGCACTTTAGTTAACGTCGTGGCACGACGTAAGTCCCCACTTAAGTTCCATTAGTGGGGTTTGCCTCACTTACATAAGGCAACCCCTCTTTCGGCTCTGGGTAGAGACTAGACATCACTTTGTCCATTTGGGACTGTAGTAGCTGAATGAGAATGAAATGAGTGGTTGTCATCTGATTTAGCATCAATATATTCTATTTTATCTCCTCCAACACCCTGTCGTGCTCTTCGACTTTGTGTAGAATGGGTAAGAGGACCTCTTCAATTCGCTAAGAGGACCTCTTCAATTTGCCCACCCTCTTGCTTATTCAACCTTCGATGCTCCTGAGGGGGATGTATCTATCCTTCTTCTTGGACACTTCTTCCAGTTCCTTGACCTTTTTGGCCAAGATATCCATCTTCCCCAACAGTGTGGCCAAGTGTTGGTCCTTTTCTTCCTCCTTGTTGGTCTTGGCCATGTAATCAAGGAGCTGGGCTGCTATTGCATAGGGTAGTCGTGTGAGACCCCCCGAAAACATTTGGTCAGCCACTCTTTTGTTTTTCGGACCAAGGCCCCTATAGAAGCATATTTTCTAGAATTCCATGGGTTGGGCACTATTGTAATAAGTCCTTAAATTTATGCCACAACTCTAAACTACCTCACCCTCTAATTGGCTGAAACTGAGGATGTTATTCTTAAGCATCATGATTTGCAAAGGAGGGTGGTCCATTGGTTTGCTGTTACTACACGATCTGGTCTTTTATTTTGTTCTAAACAAGCAACATGAAAACCAAAACTGAAAGTAAGTAAGTTCAACTATGACTAACAAGAACAAAATTCAACTTAACTAAAAATTCTCAACCAACACTACTCCCCGGCAGCAGTGCAATTTTGATTGAATAACTCTATCAAAGACACTTAATCCAGTTCTAAGAGTCAACGATCATTAGTCACCATATAACCCAAATAAATGAGTTGGGGTCGAATCCCACTATGAGTGGTATGTGTTTGAGAATCAAGAGTAAAGTTAAGATATGTTCTAGTCAATCATAGGTAAATACATTTACGAATAAAAGCATACTTTAAATTGAAGAGTGACACAAGTGTCAAATAACAGGGGGGTTTTGATTGCAATTATCAACTACGAAAGCATCAAATAACAAAAATTAACAAGTAATGAGACGGGTTCTTGGGATGTGATTGGATTATAGGCTAATATTGATATGTGGATGATTGTAACTATTAGTAAATAGTTGTAAATCAATGAATAAGCTAGACTATAGTGGAGATAAAATTTCTCTCGAACAATTTAACCCGTATCAAGTTGGTTTCTCTCCAACGCCAACAAGAAGCAATTAAGAAAAACCTATGCTTTAGTCAATTCACTCTCTTAATCTGAATGTGTGCAAAAGGGTTTAGGATTCACTCTCTCGAGTTAAACCTATGACAACCCAGTACCCACAGACCATTAAATTAGTAATCTTGGTTTTAAAACCTCTCTCTCGAGCAAGCCAAAAACACGAAGGTAGAGTTGCATTTGCAAGAATAACCCTTTAAATTGAACCACAATTACTGATTGAAATCTCTTTTAAACAACAATTACACTAACAATTAACAATACCCAAAAGCTAAATCAACCCATAATCACATAATCACACCCCAAGAATTAGGGTTTTAGCTAGACATCATAAAAAGATAGAAATCGTTACCAAATTGTGTTTCCATCAACTGGGTACGATTAATTTCGTCTTTACAAAGGTCCAAGTTGAAGAATCTTAAAGACCCACTTCCAATTTCTCAAAAATGGAAAACTTCAATTCTTCAAAGCTAAGAAAAATATTGTCTCAATACTCTTAGTTCAAACTCAAAAATATACTCTCATGAATGTTCTAAATAAAATTTGATACTAAACATAATGTTTGAAGATGTTTTTATAGTCGCAAAAAATATGCTGCGAAGGACCATTCGGCGCAGTAAGTCGAGATCGGCGATCAACTCAGCGATCCGCCCTTTGGTCAGTTTCATTGCCTTTTTGCTTTGGCCTTCAGCATCCTCAAGTTCTTTAACTTTGTGCTATCCAACACTACATCGTGAAAGCGTTCGGTGACTCACTGACTGCTACTTTCTCTCGCCGATTTGATTTTCTCCTTCAGGGTTTGGCACAGTGGAACTTTAGGCGAGGTAATAGCCACTCACCCAATGGATTTGGCGATCAACATGCCTTCCTTTCTTCGTTCTTTTAGCTGCCTTGTTTCTTTTTGCTCGTTAGTGTCCATGCTTTGTTCCTCAATCTAAATACGTGGAAAACAAGGGTTTTAGATCAGTTATTGGCACAAAATAAGCATTTGAGGACACTAAATCTATCCAAATAAAGCCATAAATTATTCCAAATCATGGACTCATCCACAGCTCACAAGATACTTCAGTGTGGGTACTACTGGCCCACAATTTATCAGGATACGATGGACATAGTAAGGAGTTGCGATATGTGCCAGCGGCAAGGAGCCATCTCTCGGCACCATGAGTTACCCATGACACCTATTCTGGAGGTAGAGCTGTTTGATGTGTGGGGTGTCGATTTTATAGACCCATTTGTGAGCTCCTATAGGCAGAAGTACATATCGGTTGCAGTTGACTATGTGTCAAAATGGGATGAGGCAGTATCTTTGCCTAAGAATGATGGCAAGAGTGTTGCTGGTTTTCTGAAGAAGAATATCTTCTCATGGTTCGGCACACCTAGAGCTATCATTAGTGATGGTGGTTCTTATTTCTGCAACAAGGTATTCAGTGCGTTTCTGACCAAATATGGGGTTAAACAACACAAGGTTGCAACACCTTATCATCCACAGACGAGAGGACAAGTAGAGTTGTCCAATAGGGAAATAAAGGTGATCTTGGCAAAAATAGTAAATGCCAATATGACAGATTGGGCACGAAAGTTAGATGATGCTCTATGGGCATATCAGACAGCTTTCAAGATGCCTATTGTTATGTCTCCATATCAATTGGTATTTGGAAAGGCATGTAATGTTCCGGTTGAGCTTGAGCATAAAACACTCTGGGCCCTAAAGAAGCTGAATCTCAGTTGGAGCAAAACAACAAACTTGAGACTGGATCAGATTAATGAGATGCATGAGTTGCGTTTGAGAGCGTATAAGAGGTCTGCACTATTTAAGGAGAGGATGAAGTTGTATCATGATAAGCATATTGAAAAGAGAGCCTTCACTCCTAGTGACTTGGTGTTACTTTTCAACTCCAGACTTCCTCTGTTTTTGGGAAAATTAAGATCCAAAAGGTCTGGACCTTTTAAGGTTACTCAGGTGTTCCAATCGGGTGCTATTGAGCTTAAAAATGACAAAGGCGAGAGGTTCAAACCTAGTGGCCAGCAAATCTAGGCATACTTGGGTGTTCCAGAAGATGTGTAGATTGTGGAGGAATGTAAATTTGATGAAGTCTGTGTATTCAATTAACCTACGTCGAGCCACGACGCTAAATTGTACGCTGCTTTGGAGGCAACCCAAGATGTAATTGTATTAGGTATTTTCCTTTTTCTTTGTTTCTGTAGGGTCATTGTTTGTTGATGTGTGCCAGAGAGGCTGGGTTAAAAATTGCAGGAACTGGTGCAGAATACTCTTCACGGGCAGCCTCAATCTTAGTACCAACCTAAAGGACCTACTGGAATTTGCAAGAAAATGTTTCACTGAAGGGTTCACAGTCCTTCATGATTTGTACGAACCGTCTACCCTCTCGTGAACCATAGGTAAGTATTTTGTCCCAAGTCAGTTCCACGGATTACTTTACGAACTGTGGTGACCTTCACGGACAATTTTACGGTCTGTCGTCCACAACCCAATATGTCTAGTAAATCAACCCGACCCATGAGAAAGGAATAATTGAAATCAAAATGTATATTAAGTTCCTAAAGTGCCAAGGGTCATTTTTTCTTCCTATTCTGTCTTCCATAACTGTTATCACAATCATAAGTAGGTTTCCATCATCCATAAGTTACAAATTCTTAGAAAAATCGAAACCCTAGTTCTAGTGTCAAAGCATCAGAGTGTGGGTCATTATTTCTCTATGTAGTCGAAACAAAATTGTGCTCTCATTCCAAGTAAGTCTCCTAATTCACTTGTTATATGCTTAATTTTATCTATAAACAAGTTCGAACTGCTTATATTTAGTTGAGTTTAGCATGATTATGCAATGAACTACTTTGATTGGTATTGATTTGTTGTAGGTTAAGTTGACTTGGGTGTTTCTAATTGTTCTTGTATGTAGATATGATAACAGTAGGTTGAAATTGTGGTTGTCTAAGTTGGTTGTGATCTTATGTTAATTAGTTGAATTTATTAAGAAAAGTGTTGATGTGTGGATATGTGTTGGTTATGACCTTGTGTAAAAATGGGGGTTTGGTGCTGTAAATATGTACTATAGTGAATGTGGGGAAGAGGATGACTAAAGAAATGGCCAAGTGTAAGACCACGATAGGTTTCACGGACCGTGGAGGCTACCACGAGCCGTGAAACCAATCGTGGGCCACACTTGAATTCCTTCCACCCATTAGATAAGTTAACGACCGGTATCATAGACCGTGGTTCACTCCACGTGCCGTGTAATCATCTGTGAACGTTACTTGCTCAACCCCCTGTTGCACACTGACCTTGTAATAAATCGACAAGAGGTTTTATAGACCATGGTACCTACCACGCCCCGTGGGAGCTCCCGTAGAGTTTACTTGTTTTTGTATAATTAATTTTTTGTAATTTTACTTCTTTCGTCTTTTGATTTTGTGGCCTGATATGCTCAAATTACATCTCCCTAAAGAAGCATAAGAGGTCGTTATCCAGTACATAACCCAACTTGTAGGTTGGGGTCGATCCCACGAAGAAAATGGTTTAGACTTAACTTTAACCAACAATTATATTCATTCAGTCAACTTACTTCCAAAAACAAGTAATTAGAGGGAGGATTTGTGAAACAAATTGTAAGAATTCAGTAAGTAATTAGTAAACAAAAGTCAATTTTGGTTGTCTTCAAGATGAGAGAATTAACTAAGGTATACGTGTTCCCCACAAGCTCATAACACAATAATCCTAGTTATACCAATCCTTTCATAGTGTACTACATGCAAAGTGATAAGCTAGGTTTCTCTAGATTATTAGATAGTAGCACACTAAATCTATGTTGATAATTCTTTTCTTGTTGATTACCTCATTGGTCCGGCAAGTAGCAACAAGGCGAGTTCTAACGTTGCGCACCGTTAAAAAGACTTTTAAACGAAAGAATTATCAATGCATGCAAAACACTATTAAAGAATTGCTTATTTACTATTCATACTTTGTTAATCGTTCATGGTTCGCACAACCCTAGTTGTGGAGTTTAGTTACCCATAATCATATGAATACAATTCATTGTTTTAGATGAAAGAATTATGAACTTACGTAATTGAGAATAACAAACCCAAAATTTCAACTTGAATTTCAATACCAAAATCTTCAAAACCAACTTAGGAAATCAAGAATTGCTAGGTTTGCAAAATTAATTTTCAAAGTCACAAAGTAGAACTAAAGTTATAAAATCTAACCCTAAAAAATGAAGGTTTACATGCCCTATATATGGAAAAATAAATCCTAACTAAAAAGGAAACGAAATAAGGAAATTATGTTCAGGTACACATCTTAATTCCACGAGATTGACTAACGGTCCATCAATGGATCTACGTTCCGTGAGTCCCTTCTGTCACCCTGGACTTGGGCAGTATTTTCAACTTCCAAAGCTCAACTTCTTTGAAGCAAACGATGGACCACCAGTACGTACCGTAGATCGATCTACGGTACGTCGATCCCTCTCTGTAGCTCCACATTTAGAATCTTCAAAAACCAGGTACTGGAACCCTTGCAGCATCATTCTACGAATTAGTAGTGCGGTCCGTAGATCAATCTATGGACCGTCAATGGCCACCGTGGTTCCACACTTTGTCAGATTTCCCTGATTTTCCTTCCATGCCTTGCCTGCTCATCTACGATCACCATTTATGGAGCAACAATGGACCTACGGTCCGTAGATCACCTCCGTAGATGCCCTTTTTTGCACATCTTTAAGCTGTGTCTTTATTTCTGCGTCCAAACATATTTCCTGCAAAAACACATAAAAACTAATACAAACAGGCCCTAGACACACAACTCTTAAGTGAAATGTATTAAAAATACTGTAAACTCACGGTATATCAACACCCTCAACTTAAATTCGTTGTTTGTGCTCAAGCGACGCATTAAGACTCTAAACGACACTTATATAGAAGCAAGCAATTTAAGCACAAGCAATCACATGGCTTTCTATCCCAACTCTCTTTTCGGGTGCAAAATTTGTTCTATTAGACTTGACAAGGTAATTTATACGGATCAAATTATGACAAAGATCGACCAACCAACATACAACATACACTGTTTCACTATCACCAAGGTACCATCTTTTCGACAATGTAACTAGTGTCCTTACTTCAAACGAAATCCCTTTTTCACACAATGAATATGAATTTGAGTACAAGGATTCATTCGACACTCACACTCAGAAGTAACTTCAAGTACAATTAGTGCTCAATACAATAGGCTTGCCCTTATTTTCACTGCTTAGACTCTCCAAACTAGATTCTAGGTCACTATAGGACTTTCTTGGCTTGTAACGTAGGCTCAGGGTCAGGTGTGGTACATTTGGGTACTTTTTAGTGACTTTCTGCCCTCCTTGACATTACACTAGGCTTTCAACCTCTTTTTGCCCTATTTTTGACATCCTACCATTTTACCTCTTTTCCTTGATTTTCTTCACCTATGGATGTGACTTTAGACTTTGTAGCTCTTTATTTTTCACTTTCAACTTTTTCTTGCGTTTTATTGTTTTCTTTAGCTTTCAACAAGTAACATCCTTTCCTCTCCTTTCTTTTTCTCTTTTTCAACATCAAACTCTTTTCATACCCATTTTTATTATGATTTCCTCTTTCATAGTCACCCTTAACTTATGGATTTTCCATTGGTTGAGGTGCACAATACCCGATGTCGAATCACCCTCAACTTAGGCGTTTGGCCTAAGTCGAGGTGCACATGTCCAAGGAGGGACCGGGGCCAACATAGTAGATTATGGGACGGTGAGTTAGGGGTTTAGAAAGAAATGGTCTAATTTAGGCTCAAAGCATTTGGATCAAAGGGATCATTTATTTCATTTGGTTGGATTCTTCTTTTAGGCAATTTGTGGACTTATCAGAACAAGGGCCTCTGATCACTTCCTAGTCTTTAGAGTAGATTGTCTTAGCAGGACTAATCGGGCAAGTTCTAGATTGGCACAAAAGCTGTTTGAACAATCAACTATTCGCACACTCTCTTGGCACATAGTTTCATTATCAAATTACCCAGTTTAAGTTTTAGCTTAAGTCATGTCATCAAGTTGATTCATTATCATGTCATACTTAGAGCCAACACATTCAACTTATCTTAGCCTACGAATTCTAGCACACATCACAAATTTTGGACGGGTATCAATTTTCACAAGCCATCATGCTTCATTCGTTTTCATGCTTCTACACATACAATCCTAACACATGCCGGTCAATAGAAAGTAAATAGTCTCTTGAGGGAAAAGAAGATAGGCAAGAAAACCCCAAGAGAGAATTATGAGTTGGGTTACTCAGGCTTTACCCTATCACTCACAACCTATTTACCCCACCCCTAACAAAATAAGGTGCAATTGTCCCCAATGCACAGAAAAAGTAAAGAATAATAGATTAGGTAAAGCAAAACCTGTGACGCATAGCGTCGAAGACCTATCTACAAGTGGGTGGGTCTGGATACTCGGAGCCCGCTAAATCAACACTCGGGTCAGCCTCAGTAGTGCCCGCATCAATAAGGACAACACCATCAGTAGTGCTATCCGCAACTCTAACTGCACCATCAGTGGTGCTCACATCAATCCTCACGGGTACAGAACTCGATGCCCCAACAGCATCCTCAAGTGCCCTTTTCTGGTGCAACTCCTCATCTAATATCGATGCTCTCCTAGACTACTCCTCCTGCTTATGCTCTACTTTTCTAGTTCGAGCATCATCAACGGTTTTAGAAGGATGACTAGAACGGTGCCTCTTGCCACGAGCACAAGTGGGATCTGTGCGTCCACCCTGAATAAGGCATCGAGAACGGTATCCTCAGACAATACCATCGGTGCATGCTCTTGCTCATTTGCAGGAATCTCAAGAATGGAATCCACATCAGCTCGGAGACTAGCCAATCCGCCCGGATGGAGGAAAGATCGGTGTAGGGGGTGGTCGGGCCAGAGCCCCAACTCATATGCATCCAGGCATTTATGAACTGCCTGGATCTGCTGCTCTATCTGCTTTGCCACCCTTTTCTCAATTCTGACCTTAGACTCTGCTATCGACTTTTGCATCCAAGGCTGGATGTCGTGCAGCAGCGTGGCCATCTGAGCCTCTAATTTATGTACTTTGGCCATCGGGACAACGACAACACCTGACGGTGGTATGGACTGGATGATATAGGAGCCCAACTAGCAGCCTGAGAAGTGGAGGCCGGGACAGTATCAGTGTGGCCTGGTATAATGGGATCACAGTCCTGTGCCTGTTCCACCGTGTCCGCAGGATCTGTGCCCAACAGAGGTACCATAACCTAGGCCTCTCGGCGTGGTACTGCCACATTTTTCTCATATTGAATGAGGCCTATATCCAAAGTACCAGTAGGGTGGATCAACCTATCACAGTGCCAGATTGGCACTCCAGAGTCCCTGCACAACTAAAAAATCAAACATGGAAAGGGGTAAGTAGTGGAGGTCTTGAACGCTCTCTCGTAAATCTCTGTCAGCAACATGCGGGCAAAGTCAATCTCCAATCCTGCTACTAATGCTACAACCATGACGGCTCTATCCCATGTGAGTTAGTTGTCAGCTTTTGTAGGCGACACCCTATTGCGCACCAACAACCAGAAGAACTTGGCCACAAAATTCAATATGGCCATTCGGATACCCAACCGTGGTGCGGTGACCCACTCCGCATGCTCGCCATCTGAAACGATGTGTTTAGCCAACCATAGTGTAACAGCCTCCCGATGCTCAGCATTTCTCTGGAAAGCGCCGCCTCTCACAATGTCCCATCGGTAATTAAACTTTGCTGTGTTCAATAGCCAAGAGTGATCGGTGGTAGGGCAATGGAGATATCGGCTAATGGTGGCATGTGATATGTCCAACAGACAACCTCAGACCATAGTGGAAGTGAGAGGGTCTTGGGATGTGGGCTTGGACCGCTTGGAGATCGAACCTTAGAGAGTGGTCGCATAGGAGGCGTAGAACTCCCGCACAATCTCCTCGCTATAAGTTCCTGGGTCTCGAGCCATCCAGTCACACTTGTGAAGTTTAAAAACATAGTGGATATCAGGGACAGTGTGCAAGCTCCCCGTGAGGACTCTGATCTCCTCTGTAATAAGTCAGGCCATCTTCTCTTTGTCATTTTTCATCTTGGCATTCCGATAAATTTGACATTGGCCCTCAACACACCATTTATTTGTCTTGTTGGCCACTGGAGTAGGGTCATCATTCCGTGATGCTGGTACTGACTCCAAGCTAGTGGCCTCATCAGATGAGGCTGCTTGTTCATTTTCGCCGGAACCTGTGGTTGATTTTGCAATGGACCCTGCAGCATGAGCAGACTCAAACTCTGAAGCATGGCTAGAATCAGAGCACGAATCATGGGCAGACTCAAAGCCGGATGTAGCCCCATTCTCTCAACTTGAAGCAGCCCAGTTGGGGACCCGATCAGTGTGTGCTCCTCATCAGACTGGGAGACAATGACTACGTCGGGCATCACCTTTCAGGGGTGCCTATGGTGAATCGCGATACAGTGGGAGAGGTCCTTGTGTTGGGAGGAACGTATGTCGGATCCGTCTCCACATAGTTATCTTCGTCGATTAACCTGAAGCTAGGGGCAACAGATTTTGACTTGCCCTGTTTTGTATAAGTGACTAGCTTCTTGGGTGCCATAGTACCTGTGGAAGCGTTATTAATACCAAAACTAACTAAAAACACACTCGAAATAATTTTAGAACTAAAAACAAACAACAACAAAGACCCAAAAAAAAATTAGATAGTGGCTACAGTGGTTATCTACGGTGGGGACCTACGGTCCTTAGACTTATCTACGGTCCGTGGAACCCATCCGTAGATCAGAGGACCAATAATATTGGTCGCAGATGGAAACCACAGATGTACAGAATGGTTCATAGATTGATCTACAGACCGTAGTCCACTTCCATGGTTTCACAGTTCGTGAAATTTTCAAGTGAATCCAACCATGAACCTGATCTACGGTCCATAGACGGGGTCTCGTGGACGTGATATGTGCCTGGTTTCAGATATTCTTTATTTTCAAGCCCAAATATTTGACCATTTTCAACAGTCTCCTAGTTTAACCATACATTTCAACATTTAATCATGCTAGTTCATCATTCTAAGGGTTCCAATTACTCAATTTGATAATTATTTCATAAAAGATTCGGAACCCTAAGTCGAAACTTAAATATAGACTAGTACTTAGACAGGTTTATCACACTATCAAGGCAACACAATCACAATCTATCATCCCAAGGGTGTTAGTACTTAAATTTTAGTATGCACTCACATACACTTAATTGCCCAAGGTCAAGACCCGACTCCCGACTTTCTATATTCAATCTATGAACATAAATTCAAAGTGAGGGGAAAGTCTGTTACCGTACAAGCAATGAGGAGTGG
Organism: Solanum lignicaule; assembly: GCA_029582545.1. Taxonomy (NCBI): domain Eukaryota; kingdom Viridiplantae; phylum Streptophyta; class Magnoliopsida; order Solanales; family Solanaceae; genus Solanum; species Solanum lignicaule. Next base: position 7,983 of record JAJOOF010001903.1, on the reverse strand, counting down.
TGTGATAACACTAAGCATGCAATGCCACAACTAACTGCCTAGTTGTACCGACCTCGAACACTGACGTTTTGAATAAGGCAATTAAGAGAGATTGGGGAATTTCTGGTATTATGGAGTGAGAATGGTATATGAGGGAGTGATGGGTGATTTGAGGCGTGAATTAGGGCATTTTGAGGAGTTAAAATGGCTATGGGGGAAAATGAAGGAAGATGGAATGAATTTTAAAAGGTGGGATTTTTAAATAGGGGGGTCAGGGTCGGGTTGGTCCAACTTAGGGTTAGGACCTACGAGACCCCGTTTACGGTCCGTAGGTCTATTTAGGGTCCGTCAGTTGGGACCGTAGATCACCTTTTGCACTTCAAAAAATTTAAACACTTACCTGGGATCTACGGACACCATTCACAGTCCGTGGATTGATTGACGGACCGTCAATGGGGTCCGTAGATCTCTGCACCAGACCATTTTCTGCAGATTTTTCATAGCGCTCTTGCACATGTAGCATCCATTAGGCTATTCTTTTTACATTTTCTGGACACTTTTTACACATGGACCTAGGCTAATTCTAGCCAACACTAGTACAAAAACTAAAACACCTATCTAAATTAATACAGAGAATCAACTAAACAAAGAAAACTACTAGATGGTAAACAAAAACCTATCGTTGGCTAGATTGTACATCTTGGGTTGCCTCCCAAGCAGCGCTTGATTTAACGTCGTGGCAGGTCACAGTCTTCTTGATTACTCAGAATTCATCAAGATGATAGGCCTCAACAACCTCTTGCCCACTTTCTGCGTTTCCCAGATAGATCTTGATCCTTTTCTCGTTAACCATGAACCTTGTTCCTTCACTATTCTAAAGCTCAACCGCTCCATTGGGGAGCACTTTTGAGAGCAAAAATGGCTCGGTCCATTTGGATTTGAGTTTACCCGGAAACAAGCACAATGTAGAGTTGAATAGAAGCACAAGATCACCCACAACAAACTCTCGCTTTTCAATTCTTTGATCATGATACCTCTTCATCTTCTCTTTGTACAAGGATGAACTTTCATAAGCTTTTAGGCGTAACTCATCAAGCATATTCAAGTCATTCATTCTTTGCTTAGATGCGGCGCCCCAATCCAAATTTAGCTTCTTCATCGCCCACAAAGCCTTATGCTCTAGCTCTACCGGTAAATGGCAAGACTTCCCATAAACAAGTTGGTAAGAAGACATACCTATGGGAGTCTTGTATGCAGTGCGATAGGTCCATAGAGCATAATCAAACTTTCTTGACCAATCCGTTCTATTAGCATTCACAATCTTCGCCAAAATCTGTTTGATCTCTCTGTTGGACAGTTCAACTTGCCCACTAGTCTGCGGAAGGTAAGGAGTGGCTACATTGTGGTGGACACCATATTTCTCAAGTAGTGCCTTGAACAACTTATTAGAAAAGTGGGAACCTCCATCACTGATAATCGCCCTTGGTGTACCAAATCTGGAGCAGATATTCTTTTTCAAAAATGCGGTGACACGTTTACCTTCATTGTTGGGGAGCGTAACTGCTTCCACCCACTTCGATACATAATCAATCGCAACAAGAATATACTTCATCCCATGTGAACTCACAAATGGACCCATAAAATCAATGCCTCATACATAAAACAACTCTATCACCAATATAGGATTCATAGGAAGCTCTTATCTCTTCGAAATCCCTCCTTCTCTTTGGCAACGATCACAAGACTTGGCGAAATCATGAGCATCCGAGTGGATGGTAGGCCAGTAGTACCCACAATGCAAAATCTTATGTGCAGTCCGAATACCACTATGATGCCCACCAACAGGCGATGAATGGCATTCTCAAGTACACTCAACATCTCAACCTCGGGCAAACATCGACGAATAATCCCATCAGCACAACTAAGATACAAATAAGGCTCATCCCAAAATAATTTCTTCACATCATGCATAAACTTTTTCCTTTGGTGAAAAGACAAAATTCGGGGGCACCAAATTGCTTGCCAAATAATTAGCAAAGTCTGCGAACCAAGGAATCAGATCATGAGAAGCAACCAATACCTGTTCATATGGAAAAACATCATTAATTTCAGCCCTATCACCAAGCTTTAGCATAGCCTCTTCCTCTAATCTGGACAAGTGATCGGCAACTTGATTTTCTATCCCCTTTCTATCTTTTACCACAAAATCAAACTCTTGCAGCAACAATACCCATCTAATCAACCTCGGTTTTGCATCCTTCTTCGCCATCAAATACCTCAATGCAGAATGGTCAATATGCACTATGACCCTAGTACCAATCAAGTAAGATCAAAATTTCTCGAATGCGAAAACCACCGCAAGAAATTCTTGTTTAGTCACAGTATAATTCTTCAGGGCCACTTTCAGAGCTTTGCTAGCATAGTAAATAGGGTGAAGAATGTTCTCTCTCCTCTGTCCTAATACTAAACCAAGCACAACTACATTCTCATCACACATTACCTAAAACAGTTGTCCCCAATCTGGTGAAATAATGACAGGTGCAGTAACTAACTTCTCCTTCAACTCTCTGAATGCTCTCAGACAAACATCATCAAAATCAAACTTATACTCCTTTTCGAGCAGTTTGCACAATGGATGTGCAATTTTAGAGAAGTCCTTGATGAACCTCCTATAGAAACCGGCATGCCAAGAAAACTATTAACACCTTTTACAGAGATAGGTGGTGGAAGCTTTTCTATTACCTCTACATTTGTTGTATCAGCCTCAATGCCTTTCTCAGAAATCCGATGACATAGAACTATCCCTTCTTTCACCAGAAAGTGGCACTTCTCCTAATTTAGCACCAGATTGCAGTCTTCACAACTTTTAAGCACCTCAACCAGATGATCCAGACATCGATCAAAAGAGTCACCTACCACCGAGAAATCATCCATGAACACTTTAATACTGTACTTCACCATATCAGAAAATATCGACATCATACAACGCTTGAAGGTAACTGGAGCAATGCACAACCCAAATGACATCCGTTTGAAAGCAAAAGTCCCATAAGGACAAGTGAATGTAGTCTTTTCTTGGTCTTCTGGAGCTATAGAAATTTGATTGTAGCCCGAATACCCATCAAGAAAACAATACCAACCCTTGCCTGCAATTCTATCCAACATCTGGTCCATGAATGGCATAGGAAAGTGGTCCTCCTCAGTCTATGCATTCAACTTCCAGTAATCCACACAGACTCTCCATCCGATCACGGGCCGCATTGGAAGAAGCTCGTTTCTCTCATTTGTAACCACAGTAATACCACCCTTCTTAGGCACACACTGCACAGGACACAACCAACTACTATCTGCAATGGGATAAATAACTCCGACATCTAACCACTTGATGATCTCCTTTTTAACTACCTCTTGCATAGGTGTATTTAATCTTCTCTAGTGCTCGATACTAGGCTTGTAATCTGGCATGAGTTGGATTTTGTGAGAAAAAAATACCGCGAGGAATCCCAATAATATCCACAATAGTCCACCCAATAGCTCGCTTGAACCTCTTTAACACAATCATCAAGCACTCTACTTGTCTCGCATTTAAATCTGCCGCAATGATGACTAGCAAAGTATTATCTCTACCCAAGAATACATACCTCAAATGCGATGGTAGAGACTTAAGCTCTAATTTCGGTGCCTCCACAATAGATGGCCTCGCGGGTGGGGACTCACGATTCTTCATGTGTAACTCATACTTCTTTGGTTTTGACCTATATTCGCACCTATCGAGTGCAGCTACCAACTCATCGTACTCTTCAATACCATTACTATCGAAATTCATAATAACTGATGCTAGTGCCTCAACATCTAGTTGGTCTTTAATTTGTACTTCTGTTCCACTCTCAACTCTGTAAATTATAGCAGATACCGTTTGGATCTCACCACTCTGTTTCATGGACCTACAAATATTGAAAGTTGATTCTTCATTGTTCAGTCTGAACTTTATCTGCCCCTTCTTCATATCAACCAATGCACGCCCTGTGGCAAGGAATCGTCTCCCAAGGATGATGGGAACCTCAAAATCAACCTCATAGTCAAGAATCACAAAATCCACCGAAAAGATAAATGACTCCACTTTCACTAACACATCATGGAGTACACCAATGTGCATTTTCATGGTTCGATCGACCATAAGTAACCGCATCGTAGTAGGCTTTGGATCCCCTAGACCCAACTTCTTATAAATAGACAATGACATGAGGTTGATACTAACACCAAGATCACACAATGCCTTAGCAAAGTGTAACAACCCTATAGTACATGGAATTGTGAAAGCACCAGGATCTTCCTTCTTCTGCACAAGAGACCTTGTAGCAATAGCGCTACAATGCTGCAATCTATCAACATCTTCAAAACTCATAGACCTACTCTTTGTCACCATATCTTTCATAAACTTCGCATACCCAGGCATTTTCTTCAAAGCTTCTATCAACAAAACATTGATGGAAAGTTGCTTCAACATAGTAATAAACCTGCGATATTTACCATCTTCAGTCTTCTTCACTAACCTCTGTGGAAAAGGTGGTGGATGTCTAGGTATGGGGACCACTTTCTGAGATATCTCCGCTTCTTTCTCTATCGCATTCTCAACCTCTTCTCTAACCTTTACCACATCATCTTCTTTTCTAATCTCAACATCCACCACAGACGACATAGGTGGATCAATGGTTTGCTTACCTCCTCAAGTAGTAACGGCCATACAATGACCATCATTCTTTGGATTCTGGATGGTATTGCTAGGAAGGGTGCCAGGTTGATGTGGGTTCACTGTAGTAGACAACTGAGTCATCTACTGCTCTAGATGCTTTATTGACACTGCATGGGCATCAACCTTTTCACCAATACTAGACAAGTTGTTTCTTATCTCCTTCACATTCTCATCAGTTGCATCAAACCTTCTCATCATCTTCTGCATCATATCTTCAATACGCGCCATATTGCCTCAACCTTCCCTAGTACCAAATTCCCAATTTTGAGGGGGAACATAAGGTCCAACCTAATCGTTTCTATTGCCATAGTTATTTCGGTTGTAGTTGTTATCGCGATTGATGTTCCCATCTAGGACATATTGACCCTCTCGGTTGTAATTGTCATAGTTCCGACCTTGGTTTCCTTGACCTTGGAGCCAATTGTCCATGTTGGATCCTTGGGCGTTTTGGTCATAAATCCCCCATTTGATCATTCACCGCATAAGCATCCTCTTTATAGTAACACTCTTCAATTGGTGGTGGAATTCTAGTCAAGTAGTTCACAACATTTACCTTTTCCGCACCTCCGCTAACATGCTTAAATACCAACCCCAACTTAGTCCTCATCTGAGCCATCTCCTCATGAATCTCATCCGCAGACTGGTTGTTTGTAGCATGAACGACAAATGTGTTTCTCCCAGTATCCGACCTCCTAGTGCTCCACGCTTTATTGTTGCAATAGATCTTCTCCAGTTTTTCTGCAATCTATGCGTATGTGCACTCACCATATGATTCTCCAGCAATAGTATCAAGCACTGCTTTATTAGTGTCATCCTGACCTCGATAGAAATATTCCTTCAGCGACTCATCATCAATATGGTGATTCGAAACACCTCTTATGAATGTAGTGAATCTATCCCAATAGCTACTCACAGACTCTCCAGGTAATGCCACAAAATTGTTGACCTTATCTTTGTGATTGAACGTCTTGGACACTGGATAATATCTTGCTAAGAACACATCTTTTAGTTGGTTCCATGTATAGATTGGGTTATAAGGAAGCTCAGTGAACCATACAACAAAATCGCCTGTCAGTGATAGAGGGAACACTCGCAATCTGATGACATCCATATCCAAGTCTGGTCGACCTACACAACTCTTGCAAACCACCCTTAACTTGGCTATGTGAGCATGTGGGTCCTCCGATGGCAACCCCGAGAACAAGCCCCTCGCTGAAAGCATCTTCATCAAGCTACTGGTAACCACAAATGTGTGCCCCGGATGCAAAAGGGGTAGGAAAAGAGGCCCATCAGAGTCAACAATATTGATGTTGCCCCTATAGTTGTCATGCAGTCGTGGGCCTGATTGATCCTGCATCATCAATGCATCACCGAATTGATTTTCAGCTGGAACCTGGTTGTTCCCACTAACTACCCTCGGATGTTGCAACTCAACTTCATCACCTGGATTGCCTCCGATAGGATTAACTGGAACTCCTCGATTGTTCATTCTTCAAAAAGTTCGGTTCAACTCTGGATCGTAAGGAGTAAGTGGTTCACCTTGGCTCCATGTACTTGGCATACATTAGAGTCAGAACCTGAGAGAGACAAAAAGAAAAAGAAAAAGTAAAATTAGGAAATATTTGACTACAGTTCAATATGCTATAGATGAGGATATAGAGATCACCACTGATGATACCATGGTGCTTTATGTGAACATCCATGAACCTGATCCTGCAGCGAGACCACAACTGATTGACTGTTTTTGTTACATGTAGACTTTGAACCAGTCCAAAGAATTCTTCAACAATGGTATTGTGACAAAAAATGGCAGCTTCAAGAAGCGGGCAATCATGCATGAGACTAGGGTGGGCAGTATCTGATATCAAAGCATTCCTCGACATTTATCGGACATTTCAATTTCATCAGTTCGACTAGATGAACAATGCACCTGGAGAATATTCTAGCCACTTCGCCAGAGAGCTTTATTCATCCTATGCAGCTACATTGATGAACTTTGATGCGGAAACAGAGACAACGAAACGTGGCCAGAAAGACATTATCATTACCTCAGGTCCACTCAACTCATTTATAGTTTAGGGAAAATCAATATATATCTCTGAGGCCACTATTAACAGGATGTAGCATGGTCCAAAATACACTGCACCAGCTTTAGTTGGCCTTTGTTAGGGCAAACATCATGAAGTCACTAGTGATACTACCACATTTCCGATCAACTTATCATTCGGCTTATGCAAAATCACCAAGGTCTTTCAAGGCTTGTGTCACGACCCGGGAGCACCCCCTAGTCGTAACCGGCGTACTCGACCTCAAAAAGGTCTAATACAAGCCTCTTAGCATTCATTCATCGCATAGACACCAAAACCATAAGGAATTTAAAACTTTCTTCACACACGAAGATACTTTCAATAAATAGCAAGCGGAAGACTTTCTAGACTTTATACAATATGTCTCAAAACCATCTAATACTTGAATATAACATTGGGACTAAGCCCACTCAAAACTTAAGCAAATACTAGAGAGACATAAAAAGAACATGTTGGTTATTGCCCTCGAATTTATGAGGACTCACCAAGTCTTCATCTTCAACTCTTAAAAACCTATCAAGTAGCCATGACATATCACCATCACCAAATCACTACACTTTAGTCAAAAAGCGAAAGAAAGGGGTTAGCACAATTAAGTACTAAGTATGGAGACCATGCAAGAAAATATGCACAACGGACATTTACAAGAAATATATGCTTTCATATCCTTTGATAAAACCTTTCCTTTACAAGTATAAGAGACATAATACAAGTCAACATTAACATATAAGACCATAGCCAACCATACATATACTTAACATAAATCCATATACAACCCATGCTTAACTTTAGAAGGACACATGTCATTTCATTACCATAGGACCTCTACCTAATATAACCTTAAGACACACTTGAGTGAGACAAGAAGTGACCGCCCACACAATCCTCTTAAAGCACACTTAAGTGTTCCCCAAGATTACCTTAGATAAGGACTTTATAGGCAAAGTGCATAATCATACCCGATAGATAGCATATTAATAAGATGATATGTATAATGATGCTTACATAAAATAAATCATATTTAGTGGGGCGTAGTACATGTGTGGTGAGTGACCATCAATATAGTATTTCCAAGGCCTACCACCCCCTTGGAGAGGCGAAAGAGGTACAAACCCCTCAATGTGGTTACCCGGGCCTACCACCCCCCGAGCTAGGGACCAAGGT
>JAJOOF010001901.1:0-27033 GCA_029582545.1 Solanum lignicaule | reverse complement strand
TCTCATAGGGTCCATGTGAAGAAGGAACTTAGACATACTAAAAGAAGTATCTCCTAGGGTTCAACCTAATAATGAACTAAGATGTGCTTGAGAGAGAGCACCTCATAGGGTTCTAAAGACAAAGAGGGGAATTAGGTTACAAACCAAGAAGAACTAGTAATAGGACCTAAGAGTAATACTTAGCACGATTAGTATTATGGGATGCTAAGAGTGCATTGCATAAAGTATGACTTAGGGTCATTTAAGAGAAGCCTTGAGATAGGATTGGACTAGAGTTGCCTTTCCTAGTTATAGTTGACTAAAGGTGAGAGATTCCTTAGTTAAGAGAGTGAAGTTAATAAGGAGGCCAAAGTAGGGTGGATATGACTAGGATGACTTCAAGGCTATGCTTAGTGTGAAAGGTAGTATGGGATGCCTTTCATGCATTGCACAAGTGTGTCTTGGGGTTACTTAGAAGTATGGTACCCTTATGGCATAGAGAAGCTTTAGAGTGGACCATGAATATAGACTATGTTAAGATGACATAAAAACCTAGGTCTTGAATATGAAGGTGGACTATGCCCAAGAATGACCAAAGAGAGGTACTTAGCTTAGATGGTAGTATGGGATGTTATCATTACATTGCACAAGTATACTTGGAGGTGGCTTGTGAAGTAGTTCTCTCGTAATATGAAAGACTTAGGGTTGAGGTGTGTAACCTTTTAGGTCTAAGTAGAGGCCTTGTCATGAATATGATGTTCTCCTATGCTCATTTTCTATGTTTTAGGTTGACTTGTATTATATGATGCTTATGTTGGAGATTTATGCTTATGTTTATATTATTGTCTCTTATGCTTATGTCTTATTATGTTGTCTAACCATTTGGAGATGCTTTTATGATGTTGTGCTAGCTTTCATACTTAGTACCTTTTGTACTAACGCATGTTGCCTACATTCTAACCAAATGTAGGGTTGGAGCTTTGAGTTGCTATTGGAGGCTAGAGTTTCAAGGCGTTAGAAGAGTTGAAGAATTGGTGAGTCCTCGTAGCTTGAAGGACAACAACCACATTCCTTTATGTCTTTATTTTCATGTTTTAGACTTTGTATGGGTTGCGTCCCAATGAGTTTTATTCTTGTGTTTTAAATAGATGGTTTGAGATAAAGAGTATAGAAAGACATCTGCTTATTGTTTTTATGAGATAAGACTTCGATTGTAAAGTTTTGAATTTTCTCGTATTTTTCTATTATCTTTTGTTAAGAATGTGCTAAGGGCTTGTACGCGACCCTTTCGAGGTCAATTATGCCATGTTACGACTAAGGGTGCTAACGTGTCGTGACAAACTTGGTATCAGAGCAAAATGTGTTTGGGAAAATTTTAGGATTGTCTCAAACCACATCTAAGTAGAGTCTTATTCATGGGTGTGAGTAGCGACACATTTTATGAATAAGAGGCTATTGGATGCTTAGGAAAAGTCTCATTTATTCATTCTCCAAGTCGTGCCATAGATCTATAAGTTCTCTCTCTTATCCCTTGTCCGATGGTCTTTAGGATGTGACTATGAGAAAAGTTTATGATGTGTGTGAGGGAGAGAGGTTGGTTGTGATGCCAATTATGGCTGTGTGACTTGAGAGATTTGATATGATAGATTGTGATGTTGTTTTTAGTATAAGTGATGCTTCATTGTTGCCTTTATGTGGTGAAAGATATTTAGAAGAATTTGGGTTGGCTTACTCCAAAGGGGGAGATAGTGTGCCTACATAGCAAGGTGATGGTGAGGTTTTGCTTAGTTGTTGGTAGAACCCGACTTAATACTCATGATGAGTTTTGAAGTATGTTGATGGATTGGTGGAATAGGGTGTTTAAGTAATACCTAGATGGGTTGAGTGAATAGACTCCTCTAAGAAGGGTGGAAGTGTAATTCACCATGGTTTAGAATCATCTTAGGTTATGGATATAAAAGCTTAAGTGATGACTTACACCGACCTTAGAATTGAAAGAATTGATGCTTGAAAGAGTTTGCATAGGTTGGCTCCCAAGGGGGGAGATAATGTGCTTAGATAACAAGGTTGTTGAGTGTCCTTAATGTTCTTGAATTAGGGTTGTTTTAGTTGTGGTGAGAGTGGCGACATGATGAAAGATTGCCCTAAGGCTAAGGTTACAGAAGGAGAAGGTAAGCAAGTTGCCTCTAGTAGTGGGGAGGTGTAGCCTCGAAAGAAGAATAAGTTCTATGCTCTCCAATCTAGAGAAGATCAAGAGTGATCTCCTCGTGTCCCTTCCAGTAAGTGTTTTTTCATGTTTTAGAAAATTTCTAGATTTCTTGTCTTTTATGACTTGTTATATTGGATTTTGAAGTTATTTTTAGTATGCATGATGTTTAGAAAAATGTGTGTAGGCTTACTCCCAAGTGGGGGATAGTGTGCCTACCTAGTAGGGTTATGGTGTGCCTTGTGTGTTGCCATGATTTCCTTATATGCATGTTCATGAAAATTCTTAGGTCTTGTTAGCAAATGACTCATTTCCATTGTGTGCTCATGTTGTAATGCAATTGAGTAAGATTTGCATGTAGACTTCATGAGTCGAGCATAAGCATGCCTTAGTTTTGGAATTGAAAGATTCTTCCTTGAATAAATGCTTTGTGAGATGTAATTTGCATTTAGACTCCATGAGTGAATGTTGAGCATGTTGTATCTAGGAGATGTTAGTTTCTCCTTTAAAATGAGTAGATATAGAATTTGAGGCATTTTGGGTTGGTAGAAGTAGCTTCTACTCCCTTGTGTCGCTTTGAATGAATTTAGCTTGGAAATGAGGTTTTCTTGCTTGTTTATGTGCATTAGAAGTAGTTCATGCATAATGGGCTGCTAGGTTAGATGATAGAATTTATGAAGGGATTAAAGTGTCATTCAAGGACGAATGTTCCCAAGTGGGGGATAATGTAGCACCCTGTAAATTAGTGAGTTGACCTAGTGAGTTCTAGACTAAATCTAGTAGGTTGAACTAGAGCCTCACATGTTAGTTTGTAGTTGGAAACTAGTTTAAATTATGAAAGATGCCTTATGAAGTTAGTTTGGTGATTTTAGAAGTTAAACGTCAAGAAACGATCATAACGCCCGGAAACTAGTAAGTTGAACTAGTGAGATGAACTAGTATGTTGTAGGGTCTTGTAGTGGAATTTTGGAGTGTTGTATGAGGGTTAAAATGAAGATAAATTTCCCCTATACTTAGATGGACATAAATAGGGGTTAAACGTCCGGATACGACCCCCCAAGGACCACCGTAGGGGTCCTCGAGGACGACCCCAACATTGGCCAAAAGTTGTCAAAAACAGCTTGACTTACGGAGGAAAGTGACGCCCCGTAAGTCTACTTCATAGGTCAGGACTTAGTCTAGGGAGCCTTAGCTCCCATGACCAAGTCCCATACCCAACAACGAAAACACAGAACGGCCCATCACTCCACCTACGGTACGTAGGTGGAGGTCTCGTAGTTCTGCCCAGTTTTCAGCTTTTAGTTTTTAAGTTAGTTTTTAGGGGTTAGTTCAGTAATTATTTTAATGGGCGATTAGTTAGTTAATTTACCTCCTATAAATAGTTAATAGACCCTAAACTAATCACTTTTACCCATTCATCTAAAGACCCCTAAAATCCTCTCCAAAAATCATCTCTCTAGAATTGAAGAAGAAGAGGAAAAAGAGAAAAGAAAGGGCAGTGGCTTAGGGCGATTTCATCCATTGATTAAAGCTTTGTTTAGGGAATTTATTGAAGGTATGTGAATCTTAATCATCCATGGGTTCTTCCACCCATGGAGCCCCCTTAGTTTCCCCCCAATTGTGAATTCAAAAACCCCATTCTAACTAGGGTTAGAATTACATTGTGGGTAGGGTTTGGGTGTGATCCAAATCTGTTGGATATCACCCAATTATGATTGAATTATGTATGTTTCATTGTATTATGATGCTTGCATGTGAAATCCATGATGAACCCTAGTCTAAATTGATAAATATGATCTTTGAAGGTTTATGCCAATAGAGGCAAATTTGAAGGTTCAAATTTGATCTTCCTAAATCAATGTTTTGAATTATAATTGATCATAGTTAGGATCATCTAATAATGTATTGAACTAGACCTGATTGAATAGGAAGTATCTTGACTTGTAAAGTTAGTATTGCACCTTTATGATTAATTGAGACTTGAATCACCTAGTATTGAAAAATGTGATCAAATTACCTTGGAATCTAGGTATAAAGAAGAGATTTAGAAAGAAACGTTGAGAGTAAGGTTTGTGATCATGATAGCTAGGGCTTTAGGGTGAGGCTAATGTGATTACCTAGTGATGTTAAGGCTATGAGAGTAAAGTCTAAAAAAGAATAGAAGTCTAATAGGTTTGATTGTGGTGAAAGACCTATACTCACCTAATCTAACTTAGGAATGCTTGCTAGATGAAAGTGATAGAATCACTTGAACATGAATTGGTTGTTAAGGACATCCTTTCATGGGAGATGAGTGTTAAGCAAGGCTTAACAAGAAAACCTTGGGGTGTATGCTTGGCTCCAAGTGGATATTGACAATGAGATGGAGTGTTACACAAGATAGGGTCTGGACTCCAAGAAAAAAGGAGAGACACACCTAGTTGATGCGAGGACTATCCAAGAAAAAGGGGAAAACTCTTACGTAGTAGAGTGTGGGTTTTCCCAAAGTTAGGTTTCATGAGATGGGATCCTTCACATAGTTGATTTAAGGTTCCTAGTAAAGATCTCCATATCCTATGAACTAAGACATGCTTGAGAAGCATCTCATAGTGTTCAAAGAATAATTAACTAAGACTTACTTAATGAAGTAACTCATAGTGTTCAAGAGTATAGATGGACTTAGACATGCTTAAGATAGTATCTCATAGGGTCCATGTGAAGAAGGAACTTAGACATACTAAAAGAAGTATCTCCTAGGGTTCAACCTAATAATGAACTAAGATGTGCTTGAGAGAGAGTACCTCATAGGGTTCTAAAGATAAAGAGGGGAATTAGGTTCCAAACCAAGAAGAACTAGTAATAGGACCTAAGAGTAATACTTAGCACGATTAGTATTATGGGATGCTACGAGTGCGTTGCACAAAGTATGACTTAGGGTCATTTAAGAGAAGCCTTGAGATAGGATTGGACTAGAGTTGCCTTTCCTAGTTATAGTTGACTAAAGGTGAGAGATTCCTTAGTTAAGAGAGTGAAGTTAATAAGGAGGCCAAAGTAGGGTGGATATGACTAGGATGACTTCAAGGTCATGCTTAGTGTGAAGGGTAATATGGGATGTCTTCCATGTATTGCACAAGTGTGTCTTGGGGTTACTTAGAAGTATGGTACCCTTATGGCATAAAGAAGCTTTAGAATGGACCATGAATATAGACTATGTTAAGATGACATGAAAACCTGGGTCTTGAATATGAAGGTGTACTATGCCCAAAAATGACCAAAGAGAGGTACTTAACTTGGATGGTAGTATGGGATGCTATCCTTGCATTGCACAAGTATACTTGGAGGTGACTTGTGAAGTAGTTCTCATTTAATATGAAAAACTTAAGGTTGAGGTGTGTAACCTTTTAGGTCTAAGTAGAAACCTTGTCATGAATATGATTCTCTCTTATGCTCATTTACTGTGTTTTAGGTTGACTTGTATTATATGATGCTTATGTTGGAGATTTATGCTTATGTTTATATTATTGTCTCTTATGCTTATGTCTTATATTGACTAACTATTTGGAGATGCTTTTATGATGTTGTGCTAGCTTTCATACTTAGTACCTTTTGTACTAATGCATATTGCCTACATTCTAACCAAATGTAGGGTTGGAGCTTTGAGTTGCTATTGGAGGCTAGAGTTTCAAGGAGTTAGAAGAGTTGAAGAATTGGTGAGTCCTCATAGCTTCAAGGACAACAACCGCATTTCCTTTATGTCTTTATTTTCATGTTTTAGACTTTGTGTGGGTTGCGTCCCAATGAGTTTTATTCTTGAGTTTTAAATAGATGGTTTGAGACAAAGAGTATAGAAAGACTTCCGCTTATTGTTTTTATGAGATAAAACTTCGATTGTAAAGTTTCGAATTTTCCCGAATTGAATAAATGAGGGACCAGCAACATACAACAATAAAAATATAGTCAATATGATGATTAAACTATCCATAATAACATAAATCGAAGAACAAGAAACAAGTCTTCAAATTAAAGTAGCTAAGCAACTTGTCTACGATTCATGTCAAATTACTTGATGGAGGGCAAAGGGAGACAGATTAAAGGAATGCAAGAAACTGAATAGTATAGTGTAAAAGTTTTGTAGAGTATACACTTCGAAACCACAACAAAAAGGAACAAATAACATCATTAAAAGACAAATTCTAACTAATAAACAATGATTCCCTTTATACTATTGTCACATAAAAATAATTAAGTGGCCGAATTATAATTGGTCACGTGTAAAAAATGGTTTTGTAAAAAATCACCGTTAAAAAATAATGGCATGAATGAGCCCTTTTTTAAACGGTAATGGCACATATGAGCCAAATTTTTAACGGATGGCATAAATAAGTCTTTTCTGAAAGTTCAATGACATAATTGAGCCTTTTTCCTTAAAAAAATAGATGTTTTCTCAAAAAGATATTTTTATTCATAAATCAAAAAAGGGTCATATTTGCCCTTGTACTCTTAGAAAAGGGTTATATTTGCCCTTCGTCATACTTTTTTTTTTGATACATTTGCCCCTCCCATCCAACTTTAGTTACATATTTATCCTTGAACAGTTAAGTCTCATATCCTCACTTTTAGTATCACATGTGGCGCGTACATGGAATGCCTACATGAATATATTTACTTTTTCTATTAAAAATTTCTCCTAATTTAATTATTATACCCATTCAATTTAACCCACAAACTCAATTCCTAATTAATGCTTGTTTAGTAATTCCTGTTGCGACTTGGATATACATAGGGAATATGTCTTTCTACCCAAACTGTTGTCCTTCCCATCACCATCATCATGAACTCGAGGAAGAGGAAAACAGAGGGGTGACAAATCAAGCATTTTTTACTCTCTCAAACAATCAAACAATGTACCCTGAGATATGTTGGGTTGTGAAGGGGATTAGGGCGTCATGCGAAAGCTTATAATTTGCAAATCATGATAAATCAGATAACAAACACTTATACTAAAAATCAAAATATTATTATATCAAAACTAATATAAAGAAAAACATTGAAAACTTTAGAGAGAATAAATATCTCATAAACAAAACTCTTAAACGACTACATTGTGGATATTATTGTTATTGTGTTAGAAGAAACAAACTTATATTTATAGAGTCCTAAAACCTTTTTTTACTAGAAAAGGATTAGTTATTCCAAAACATTTTCCTAAAAGAAAATAATAAACCAAATATAAAAGAATATTATATTTTCCTTTTAAGAAAAGTAAAAATATTTATGATAATGTTTTGTTTTGTTTTTTAGGAAAAAATAAGCTTCAAATAGGGTAAGAAAATCAGGGCAAAACCCTAACAAGATATTCCCAAACAAAATCATATTTTCACAGTTTCCTACAGAGGAGTAGAGTTCCAGTTTCTGTAAATATAGGAACTCTTGAGTGTTTCTCGGTTAAAGAACGTGATTTTCTCCAAGGGAAAGTGATAATGAAATTAAGTATTAGGAGTTCAGATTTTGTGGGTTAAATGGATGGGTATAATATTGGGTTGGATATAATAATTAAATTAGAAGAAAAATTTAAATAAATATATATATATATATGCGCGCCACATATGATACTAAAAGTGAGGATATGAGACTTAACTGTTCAAGGGTAAATATGTATCTAAAGTTGGATGGGAGGGGCAAATATATCAAAAAAGTATGACGATGGGTAAATATAATCATTTTCTAAGAGTACAAGGACAAATATGACCCTTTTTCGTTCATAAATCAAACACCAAAAAGTTTTTTTGAAAAATATTTTCTACTCACCAACCAAACATGAGAAAATAATTTAAAGATGATTTTCCCGAAAAACATTTTCTAGAAAGACATTTTCCTTTGTACCAAACACACTCTTAGTCAATATATTTGTGTGGTTTCAAGCAAAAGGACATATGGTGGAAGCAACTCAAAATATGGGACAAATAATTAAATGCTTTGACTTTATTTTTCGAAATTTATTACATGATGAATTTGAGAGTCGTGTGATGAAGGACTATATTAAAAAATGTCTAACAGATTGAAAAAAGAAATAATAAGGCAAATAAGTTAAAACGAGAAAAAGTCCTTTCTAGGAAGCAGACAAATAACTTAGAAGTTAAAGGAAATGGGCACCAGAGAAGCAATATTTTTTTATTTCTATGTTGACAAAAAGAACACGAAATTGCCAAAAAAAAAAAAAAATACAGCTCTTTGTCCTTTGAATTTTTGAGTAAATCTTATCATTGACATATAGTAGAAAATTGCCAAATACTCCCTATACGTACGTCTATTTGTTCACTATATTAAAAATATATTTTACTTTTACTTCTCATTTTTAGCATATAAAAATTTTTTTTTTCATATTTTATCCTAGTTACTTATTTCAAATCATTTTTCAAGAAGTATGATTATATATTAATTAATTTAAATATCGAGATAGAAATACTTATATTAATCATAATTTAAAAGGCGTATAAAATTTAAAATGAACAAATAAAAACAAACAAAATAAATTACAAACATACATGGAGCCCACGATTGCAAGTAACATGTGCAATATTCAAGTGGCCCCAATTTTGTTGCTACGTGTGCATAAGCAAGCAAGTACATTGAATTAACATACTAGATATGAAAAGATCCGTTAACGGGTCCAACATTACCTTCTTTAATTGTATGTGTACGTGGTCAATTATATTTTAGCTCAAGTCATTTGTAGTCATTTAATGTTGTCTGCATATTTCATTTAGACACTTCAATTAAAAGGTGTTTTTATTGAACATCTTTCTTGTTCAAAACATATACCTATTAAATACGTTTTGATGGCATGGCATCATAGGTATAGTACACACCTGAAAAGCACGTGAAACCAACACAATTTACTAACAAGCCAATCACAAAATTACATGTAAACACTTAAAAAGTGGAGCAAAAATCTCAGCATAAAAAAATTAATCCCTAACTGTATCTTCTTCCCCAATTGCAATATCGTCCAATATCTTCTTCCCCATTTCCTCACTGCCTAATCCTTTTGTCATCGTCCTCGCCACACCTATTTATATATTCTTTTATTTTCCTTTTTACTTTTATTAGTAAAATTATCCGTGCTTTACGCGGAAATTTAATGTCACAAAATTTTATAAAATAATATTTAAAATCTATCAGATATTAAAACTAAAACATTATATTATCTTACATACAAGATTAAAGATTACGTAATAACAAACATTAATAATGTAAAGGAAAATGAAAATTATTATATCTTATAATTTATCCTTAATACATAAAAATAATTAATGATTGTAAGAATACACATCAGGATCTGTAACATAAGCCATGGTGTCAGTAAGCCACTCAATAGGAGCAAAGTACACAAATATTTAATTGTGAAGAAAAAGAAGAGGTTCAAAGTTTTCATTATTTTAAAATGACAGGAAATTCCTCTATTTATAGATTACAAAGGGTAGTGTGAACAAATGTTTATTCTGCCTTATCAGAAAAGTTATAACTATTTGGAAAAGTTGCAACCCTTCAGAAAGGTCACAACACTTCATAAAAGTCATAACTTTTCATAAAAGTCGCAACTTTTCATTAAAGTCACAACTTTTCATTAAAGTCACAATTTTTCATAAAATTCGCAATTTTTCTTAAAAGTCACAACTTTTCATGAAAGGGGAAGACCAGTTTTGAAAATAAATAAATTAATAGGAAATTTTGGTTTGTGGTGGCGCCACATAGACGAGCCTAAGATTCTCTTTTATTTATATATATATATATATATATGATTCTGCAATCACCAATATCGTCGTTGTAATCTTAGTCGGAAAAGTGTCCATTAAACAAATGGCCGTCAAAATAGTAAAATTCAAAAGAGTTGACTGATACCATAGGTAGCAACTATGGTAGATGGACTGTGGTGGGCGACTAGTTCTGCCGGGAAGGTTTTGGATGGGTGGGTTGGGTAGGGTTAATTTTTGTTTTTCTATTTTTTTTTTTACTTTAAAATATTTTCTTAAAAGATGGTTTTAAATAATTTTTTGAAACTAAATGTCATGTCACAATTTAATTCATCATTGTGTCATGCCACTGCGAGTGTATCTCACACACTTAAAAATTGGCTGATTGTCAAAAAAATGTCAAATAGGTATCAATTAGAAGTGGTAGAGGTGTTCAATAGGTACAAACCTAAGTTGAGGTGTTCAAGTGGATTATGCGGACAACTTTAAGAGAATGCGAATGACTTAAGCCATTATATTTTTAAACGATAAATTAATTTTTAATATTTTCAGGTAAACACAACATAGAGTGATATTGGGCATTAAAAACGTATACATAATTTAATTAAGTTGCCACGACTAACAGTAGAAGATTATGTAATCTAATATTTATTTTAACATTATGTCAGACACAAACATTGAATTAAATAATAAATATGTGTTGGATATGAAATATGTCACATTTTTTAATTATATGTATTAGCCTTGTATCAACAAGTCGTAAACTTCAAGGATGTTCCAATTCAGTTAGATGTATATAATTAAATGAGATGACATATTTTATGTAGTTAGGATAAATATAGCTAATAGGCGTTTGTGAACATGCGCACAATTTTTTCCCTTAAAATCTGAATAAAAAATGTCTAATATGAATACTTTATCATGTGTTTGGGTGTTCAATTGGAACAAGTCGTTATTAGAGTGTCGAAATAAAATTTACTGGCAAATTTAATAAGCTATTAATATATTAAGTCAAATAATTAATTCATCTTATTAAATAATAATAATAATAAAATACCATTTTTATCTAACACGCAACAACATTTCTGTTTAATTTTTTTTGTATATCACAAAATAATAAAACTTTGAGTAAAAATACGTTTATGTTGCCAATCTTAAAGATGAAAATGAAATTTATTGAAATAATATTTTAATTTTGTTAGCATATTAAATATTAGTTTTAAATGTTGGCCGTGGTTAGATGATACATACTTAAAAGTATGTGTCATTAATGTCTCCAGTGAAAAATCATTACATGTAGTTTCAAATCATTAGTTATGTTTGTAAGTTTTCTATCTATATTTAATAATTGATAAAGTCTTTTAATAAAGTTTTTTTTTTTTTTTTGTAAAATGAATTATAGTTATATATAAAAATAAGTTTGAAAGAAGGGAAAAAGTCCTGATATACCCCCAACTTTGTTATTTAGAGTTGATATACCCCTCGTTACAAAAGTGTCTCATATATGCCCCTTCCGTTACAAAATTAGCACACATATATCCCCTCACCATTACAAAAGCGGCTCACATATACCCCTACTGTTACAAAAGTGATAAAATTAATTTTAAATTATTTTTTTGATTTATAATATTTTAGAAAATTATGTATTTGATCTTTTTCACACATAAATTATTTTTTGACTTCTTTGATTATTATTTGAGTTTCTTATTCTTATTTCAATTTTTTTCATTCTTTAGTGTAAAATAAGAGAAATAAAAAGAAAGAAGTGTGAATGGAAAAAAACAGAAAAAAAATTAAACTACATTTTTTGCTATTGTAAATAAGTGAAAAGAATAAATTTGACCATCAAAATAATAAATTCAAATTAGCCGTTGAATTAAAAAAGTAATAAAAAAAAGCGTGAGAAGGATAAAATATATCCCTACATGTGATTATTTTTTTAATAAGAAAATATTAAAAAATAATTCAAAATTAATTTTTTTTTGCTTTCGTTAGAAGAAAAGGGTATATGTGAGTCATTTGTGTAACAATAGAGGTATTTATGAACCGCTTTTAAAATGAGGGGTATATCAGCTCTAAATGATAAAATTGAGAGGTATATCAGATCCTTTTTCCCTTGAAAGAAAAACTATTGGATCAAATAAAAAAATATTACTATTACATTTGATTGAACATAAAACTTGTGAAGAAGATAAGAAGGGGATTCCTTTTGTTGTAAATGAACTAACAAGTTCTATGTCGAATAAATGTATTGCTATTTATATAGATATAGCTGTAGGTTGCAGTACTACTTTTGGCCACCTGGCTTGTATGGATGCATAACTAATATATATAATATTTCTCTTTTCAACCAAAAAAAAAAAACATAAAACTTGTGGAAATTTAGATTTTTATCGGTATAGTATGTTCATAACATTTAGTGAAGCTTGAATGACAAATAGAGTCCACAAACTATGAATGAAATTGATAATGACTTGACATTTTAAACTTACAATGGATAATAAAATTAAAATGCTATAAAGAGAATGGACCCATGTATATTATCTGTGTCTAGAGGCACTTGATAAGGAAATAAGAAAAATCAAGTACATAGTATAATCAGTGAATATGTTCGCGCTTCTCGCGATGAGAAAAAAATAATTAAAAATATTTAAATAAATCATTTTTTATATTTGAATATCAAATATATTTTAAGAATCATTTCTAATTTTCAAATTCAAATAGATTTAAGTTTTAAGTTCTAGTTATTATTAAATATAATTTAAGCAATGTAATAATAGTTGTTGAAATAATTCAATATAGTGTGAATTTTTTTTGCTATTGATTAGAATCGTAATTTAAAATAATAAATATTTTCTTTTAATTGAACCATAATTTTTTTTGTCGAATTGTTGATGCACTTGAAAAAAATGGATCATACAGTATTAAATATATTATATGATGTGTTTGATTTTTTTAACAAAATGAAAAGAACGCAAATGGTCATCGAGCTAAAGATTTATTGTAGCAAAGTCGTAGAAGTAAATCTAGTATAAAAAACATAACTTTTAAATATTTATCATACATAATATTCATCGAAAATTCATCTATTCAATGTAGAAAATTGAAATAAATTGCAACACAAGATAAAAGAAAATTTTAAATTTGTATTGCAATTACGCACAAACATTATTTTTTTTTTATTAATCATTATTAAGTACTATAATTGAAGATTGATATCTCAATTTAGGAAAATATAAAGGTGGAAGATAAACGACTGATGTAGAACATCACTTTGGTCAGGATTGTCATTTATCTTCTTTTTTTTGAAAATTTTTACTATCTATTGATTTATAAAATCTGCAAAAAATAAAAAATATTTTATTTATTTCTCTCCTCACCATTATTACAATTTATTAAATAGTAAATATTTTTCACCTCTCCTCATCATTACTATTACTACAATTTACTTTTTTCCACCTTTTATTTTATAGTTTTTTAAAATAAAAATTCTTGTTGATCTCTCCTCATTATTATCATAATTAATTTTTCTTATTCAAAAAATTCTCGTTTTCCTTAATTGTTTTCTTTCCTTTGATTTGTAATTTCTTTTTTAAAAACTAGATCTTAAATATTTTATTTATCTTTTTCTGCACTATTGGTACAATTTATTATAAT
Organism: Solanum lignicaule; assembly: GCA_029582545.1. Lineage (NCBI taxonomy): Eukaryota > Viridiplantae > Streptophyta > Magnoliopsida > Solanales > Solanaceae > Solanum > Solanum lignicaule. The sequence continues at coordinate 13,458 of JAJOOF010001901.1, read as the reverse complement.
TACTTTTTTGTTTTTTTCTCGTTGTTGCTATAAAACATTTTTTAAATTCCCCTTTTGTTGTCTAAAGAAAATCTTATTTGTTTATTTTCCTTATTATCACTATTATTATTATTATTATTTTAATAAATCCTTTTCTTTTCTTTCAAATTTTTCTCTGTATATATATATATATATATACCAAGAATTTAAATTATCCTTTTTCTCATTTTCTTGACTTTTCAATACTTTTTTCTTATTCATATTTATGTTTAAAAACTCAAAAGAAGTTATAAATAGTATCTTAATTAGTAGTAATTGTTTAGCATATTTATAGTACACACCTTTATATTATGATTATGATAAATATATTTATCTTATTTATTTATCTTCTTACCATGTACAATTTATTGCTTTTCATCTCTCCTCATTATTACTATAATTTATTATTATTTTAAAATTCATTTTTTTACCTTCTATTTTTACAGTTTTTTTAAAATGAAAATTTTATTATCTCTCCTCGTTATCATCGTAATTTATTCTTATTATTATTCACGAAAATTTTCTTCTTTACAATTATTTATCTATTAATCTAAAAAATTAGTTAAAAATTAAAAAAAAATCAAATATTTTATTTATCTCTCTCCTCACATTATTACATTTTATTACTTGTTCTTTCTACCTTTTATTTTAAAAGTTTCCCAAGAATTTTTATCTCTCTTTCTTATTATCATAATTTAATATTGTTTATGAAATTTCTATTGTTTCTTAATTTTTTTATCTATAAAATTATATGAAAAATATTTCTTTGATCAAGAATTATAATTAATTTTTTCTCTCCTATTCTTGATTTTTAAAATATATTTTTTATTTATGTGCTATGTTAATAAAAATCAAAATATTCTTTGAAAGTTTAGTTCATATATTTTTATAATTTTTTTCTATTTTAATGTTAAATAAAAAATAGAAAGAGAATGATGTAATTAGTAAAACAAAATAAAACAAAGAGTAACGTATAACTCCCTTTCCTTTTTTGTGTTTTCTTTTATGGTAGTATTTTTAATTATTATTTTTTCCTTTTTTTTTCTTTTCCTTCCTTTTAATTTTTACTCAATTTCATGCCTTGCCTTCTCATTCATTTTCAAACTATCATATTATTCTTTTTTTATCAGAAAAGAGAATCAATTTTTTTTTATAACTTTCCATATTATTTCAATACCTTATAGATAAATAAATTAAAAAAAAAAAGTGATTTAAGAAAATGATATAAATGAGAGTAATGATCAAATTAAGGTAAGGAAGTAAAAAAAAAAATAGAATGATTGATGATGAATGAAATTAAATATGGTCACTTTGATCTTCAATAAAATTTGAAAGTAAAATTTTCAGTCTTTTAGAATTTAAAAAATAATATAAAATTTAAAAACAAAAAAACTACAAAAATATAAATAAAATTTCAGGCCCAAAAAAAAAATTTTAAAAAAATAAATATATATATAATTTTAAGAAATAAACTTTAATTAAAGATATATAAAAGAAAAAAAAAACTTCAATTGAAAATATATAAAAGAAAATAAACAAACTTTAATTAAAGATAAATAAGGAAAAATTCAACAAAAAACGTTTTTAAGGGAAGGGGAATAAAAAGACGTTTTTAAGGGAAGGGGAATAAAAAGACGTTTTTAAGGGAAGAAAAAAAGAATTAGAATATACATTTCTCCTTATTTTCTCCTTATTCCTTCCTAATTTAATAGGAATTTTATAAATAAATTGATTCTCTCTCTGAATAATTCTTCTTGCCCTTGAACCACTTATCATTTTTTCTATAAGTTTCTCAATCAAAATGAATTTTTTTCTTCTCAATATATATTTTCTTGTAGAAGAAATTATAGTGCAAAATCCTTTCAAAAGTCTTTTATTTTAAAGAAAAATGATTATTACATGATTTTTCTTCTTACATCAATATCTTTGAAAGAATTTTGAGATACTATCTCTTTCTCTTTTCATGAAGATATAACATTCCATCATCATTAGAAAAAAAGACAAAGTGAAGGAGTCGGCGATTTTTTTGTTCATTATGAGATCTCTACTTCTCATCTCTAAATTAGTTTTCAGAGAGCTTTGTCGTTATTTGTAAATCAAAAAGAATAGAATGAGAGAATTAATATTTCATGGTGGCATCATTTCCACGGTTCACAAGTTGAATGTTAGAAGACATTTTGATGTTTTTCGATCTTCAATTATATTGAATTATTAAATAGGATTTCATTCTTATTTTGCCAGATCCGCTTGTTGTAATTCTTGTTGGCATAAAATGGTCAAATCTACACAGGTATATTCTAACGAATTCATTCATACAAATATATCAAAAAAATTTATTTATCTGAGCTAGTAAATCATCTCTTGCTATGAGTTCTTGATTTCATCTCCTGCATAATGTTTATTTACACAAATAAAGCAAAAAATCAATATATCTGAAGGAGTAAATCTGCTCTTGCAATGATTCTTCCATTTTGTCAATTTACCTTCAGAATATGTGCTCTCCAGCCTAGTTTTATTTGTACAAACAAATCAAAAATTTATTAATAGGATTTCATTCTTATTTTGCCAGATCCGCTTGTTGTAATTCTTGTTGGCATAAAATGGTCAAATCTACACAGGTATATTCTAACGAATTCATTCATACAAATATATCAATTTTTTTAATTTATCTGAGCTAGTAAATCATCTCTTGCTATGAGTTCTTGATTTCATCTCCTGCATAATTAATGTTTATTTACACAAATAAAGCAAAAAATCAAAATACCTGAAGGAGTAAATCTGCTCTTGCAATGATTCTTCCATTTTGTCAATTAACCTTCAGAATATGTGCTCTAGAGCCTAGTTTTATTTGTACAAACAAATCAAAAATTTGATCTATCTAAGGTAGTAAAACTTTTCAAAAAATTAATTTACTTGAAGTAATAAATCTTCTCTTCCAATGATTCTTCCATTTTGTCAAGTTACTTACAAATTATGTGATCTCCTACATATTTTTTTATACTTTTTTAATTGGTTGATTACAAAACCGTTACAACTTTTCATTTTCTATTGCAACAATAAATATATTCTTTATGTTAAAACTTTTCATTATCCTCTTTAATTGTAGGTTAATAGATGCATTAGAGGTATTTAATAGATTATTATGTATATTCTTTATGTTAAAATTTGGGAAAAGGGTTTGAAAAATATTTCAACTTTGGCCGAAATTGCTGCTACGATACCAAACTTTATGGAAGACCGTTTACCCCCTGCACTATTTAATAGTTATTTAAAAGATATATATGTGTCCACGTGGATACATTATTATTTATAATTATGTAATATTTATGATGTCCATGTGGGCATATATATACCTTTAAAATACACTATTAAATAGTGTAGGGGGTAAAAGGTCCTTTCCAAAGTTTGGTATCGTTACTGCAATTTCGGTCAAAGTTCGAATATATTTCAGATCTTTTCCTTTAAAATTTTTCATCATCCTCTTTAATTGTAGGTTAATAGATGAATTAGAGGTATTTAGTAGATTATTATATTAAGAAATGAATTTAAAAAATAAAAAAATTGAGGAAAAAGATAAAATGAAATGGTGGCCATAGAGAGATATGAGATCAGTTTTTCTAGATTCAGCTTTATATAGATATATAGATTTATATTGCTCATTGAACAACTCCTCATAGTCATTGCCGACCTTTCATGACTGTTCAATATAATAATAATAGTGACAAAAAAAAACAACAAAAAATCCTTTTATTTTTTGGTATAAATAGTTGCATAGATCACTCATTTTTTCCACACAAACATAATTTATAATTTCTTCTCTTTCAACCTACCAAACTTGGTGAGTTTTTACTCTCTCTCTCTCTTTTTTAACAAAACATTTTTGTGATCACTTCATCTTTAGTATTTTGCTTGAAAAATTATTGTACATTTAGAGCCAACAAGAGAGATATTCAGTTGGTAAGTATTTCTTACTTTTAATTTTAAGATTGTAAGTTTGTATTAAAGAAATGCATTAAATCATTTATGAACTTGATAACAAAACTTACACATTTAAATACCCTTTTAAAAAAATTCAATTAAATTTAATTTCACCCAAAAAATTGACATGACTAAGGGCATCTCCAACCCTATCCTTTATTTTACTCTCCAAATATAGAGTTTTTTTATTTTTTCAGACAACCAGCTCCAACCCAATTCTATTTTTCTCTCTAAAAAGGAATTTTTTTTTCTCTCCTCAATATTATATTATTATTTCTATTTCATTCTTATTTTCTTATTTCATAATATAAATCCTTTATTTGTTTTTTCCCAAATAATTACTTTATATAATTTTTGATGTGATATAAAATTATATTTTATTCTAAATTCTTAAATAACATAAATTCCAAGAAAATATAATATAATTCATAAATTAATGGACAAATTCAAATAAAAGTGACATACAATTATATAAACACTCAATTTTCAAAATTATTACGTTGCTTCCATAAATGCTATTAATGCATTACGGAGTTCATAATGAGCATTTTTGTCCTTAATTTTTTTATGTCTAGCTAAAAAAATTTCAAACCGGAGATTTTATGTCTACCTAATTTTTTTCCGAATAGTGCTAAATCTGGAAATGACCTACCGGATTACTAAATTATTGTTGTGATAAATTAATTATTATGTTATGTATTATATTTTATCTTGTATTTAAATTATTATGTTATGTATTGTATTGTTATTTTGTATTTAAATTATCATACCATGTATTGTATTTTTAAATTAAATTTTTCATCTTGCCATTTTAATTTTGTGTATTCTTTATAAAATGAAAATTAATAATAAAATAAAATTTTATTATTGACGAAAATTAGAATTTTTTTTTTAAAATACTATTAATTTGAAATTAAAAGTAGTATATATTAAATAATATTTTTTTTTAAATATTATATTACATTTAAAAAGAATTATGAACATTAGATATTTAATTAATGAAATTATATGTAAAATAATATGTTAATTAGAAAGTAATAGAAATAATAATAAAATAATGAAAAAAGTGAAATAGAGAGTGTGAATAGTAGTTCTCCAAATTTGGAGAACTACTATTCAACTCTCTAAATTTGAAGAATAGAGAGTGATTTGGAGGTGGGTTGGAGTGCCCATTCTCTATTTTACTCTCCAAATATAGAGAATATAGAGTAAAATAGAGGTGAGTTAGAGATGGTCTAAAGAATTAATTGAAGACGCGTATATAAAAAAATTAGAAAAAAGTGATCCAGTGATATATATGTATAGATATTATTAAAAAAATAGATATATATATATATATATATTTTTAAAAACCCACCCTACCCTAGCTCTTTCTGTTTCTTTGAAGCCCCCCACCCCCTTTTTCCTTCTTCAAAATATACCACCCACCCACCCCACCCCCACTTCTCCTTCTTCGACCCCCCAAAAAAAATAAAAAAATACACACTTTTTCTCCACATTTTTTTTTCCCTAAAACTTTTTTTCTTATTTAAACTGAATATGCATAGAAATCATCTAACTTTATTATTATTGTCTTTAAATTAGAGTTAATTTTCTTCAATAATGACGGTCAAAATTAAAATTGAAGCTGACAGTTAAAAATTGAAGTTACTTTTAATAATGGCATCTTCAACTATTCAAACTCCATTTATTAGAACAAAACGTTTGATCCAACTTTCTCAAATTTTGGGTGATTCGTTGTTTGATGTTTTCCAATCGTGGTGTAAAAGATATTTTTTCAATTATCCCGAACTATCGTAAATGATATGTAAATATCCTCGGTCATACTTTTGGGATATTGGTGCCCTTGCTGTCCAAAAACTAGAGCAATATACACTTTATACTAACGAACATACACATGTCATAATCTTATCCATCGATCCGACAATTATTAAATATCGGATCGACGAATACTATTGCGCCACGTGTCCCTATTTAGTCTTCAATTAGAGTGAATGGGATATATGCCCTAATTTTTGGATGGGATGGGCAACAATGTCCCATAAATATGACGAAGGGTATCTGCATACTATTTACAATAGCTTAAAAGTATATTTGTCCTTTTTTCCCTTAAAAAAACTTTTAAAAATTAAACTTGAATATAATTTTTACGTGGCTTTGACGTGGTATTGATGTGGCATTGACAAGGCGCTTGTGTAATGCACTTTCTCCCTTGAAATTGTAGTGTTAGAGTGAAAGTTGTTAAAGGGATATTTAAATGCTCATATAGTGAAAGTGCTAAAGTAAATTTTATTGTCATGTTAAAGAGTGATTTGATGTATTCTCTCTTTAAATTATTAAGAGAGTGAAAAAGGTGAAAACTCTTAAAAGGGTTAAAAAAAAGTTTTATATGTCTGTCCTCCTATTAGTGGTTTGATGAAAAAGGGGCGGTGCAGTCTTTGTATAAGAAAAGTAATTTTAATCTACATGGAAGGGCAAAACAAATGTTATAGTTACAGATTCATCGAAATTTAATAATTTTGGCTCAAAATTGTATTTGTATTTGTAAAAAAAAATAGTAATTAGTTGTGTATGTATAATCTATCAAGAATGTAATAAACTGAAAAAAGTCATATAAAAACATATAAACTAAAAATTATGACTCTTGTCTATATATACTGTATTCACTTAATCCCAATTTATATAAAGGTGTTTAATTGCATATGGAGTTTAAGAATTTTTAAAATTTGTGGTCTAAAATAAGATATAGGAGTATGTATCACTATGAATAATCTCATTAAAGATAAAATCGAGAGTTTGAAGTTAAATTGTTATTAAATGTAGAAATATATTATTTCTTTTTAAACTAACTAATTAAATATATCACGTAAGGTTTTTAAAAAAATACATATAATTGCTTACAAGAATATTCAATTGATTATATTTCACTTATTGTATCTATATGGTCGTCTCCGCCTTTAGATAATTGAATTCACATACATTACATATGAGATTCTCATTGATATCACTAAATTGTTATCCTTTTTAAGTAGAAGAAAAAAATCAAGAATGTGGAAATTGACGATTGCTCAAGGGCAAGATGCATATTTATACAGCACAAATAACTATGTTGGACGACAAACGTGGGAGTTCGACCCAAATACTGGAACGATAGAAGAACGGACCGAGATTGAAAAGGCTCGTCAACAATTTTGGAACAATCGTTATAAAATCAAGCCTAATAGCGATCTTCTTTGGAGAATGCAGGTCTACAACTTTTTTTTTTTAATAAAAAGATTAAGATGATAAAATTAATCTACGAAAATATTTAAATAACAATTTTTATATAATATGTTATATATATATATATATATATACAATTTTTTTAAAAAGATTTAGTTTTAGTTTTATATCCAAATTATAATAAATTAAAACTCGACAAAAAATTAGACGTATTGAATTAATTCATCGTTTAATAAGTCATCTAGATTCTGATTCAAGATTGGATAATGACCCATTTATTGATTCATGCCATTTTGAAATGCTTAGAGAATTAGTTTTATAGACCATTTATAAAGGCATAATACATGCATATGTGATTTAATAATTTGATCTTAGCTTACATTTATGTCTTCTAATTTTAAATGTGCATAAATAGACACTTAAATTTGTATAAAATTGAACAAATAGATACATATGTCCTACGTGACCTATTACTTGGGACTTGCCTAGTGCGGTTTACAACACTGTGTGGTTTGCAGCTCTTTCGGGTATGACAGAGGTTCTAGCGGCTACGGATTATACTGAAGTTAAAAAAAAAAAAAAACAAACTTTATAACACACGAATCTAAATTTAATAGAGCCATAGGAAAGAAAGAAAGTTCTAATGTTCGATATCATCGAATGTTTGACTTCAAGTAGTGATTATTATTTAATAAAACTAAATTGAGTTGGTAGAGTCAACTTGTTTTTATCATCCATTATATTATAATATAGAAAGAAAGAACGATCAAAAGCTACGTTGAAATACTCTATACAATATATTCAAATTAAACATTAATGATCTGACTGCATTGCAGAGTAAAACGCTTCCTAAAAAAAAAAATTCATTCGAGTACTTACAAATGATAAAATCATAATAAGTGAAATTAGTAACATGAAAAGATTAAGTAAAAATTAATCTTTTTTAGCAAATTAAATTTCACTAACAATTTTTTTTTTTTTTTACAGTTTCTTGGAGAGAAAAATTTCAAACAAATAATTCCACCAGTAAAAGTTGAAGAAGATGAAGAAATTAGCCATGAAATTGCTACAATTGCATTGCATAGAGCAGTTAATTTCTTCTCAGCTTTACAGGCTACTGATGGTCATTGGCCTGCTGAAAATGCTGGTCCTTTGTTTTTTCTTCCACCTTTGGTAAGTTTTTTATATTTACGCGATCAGATCACATATAAGATAATTATAAATAAATTGTATAAAGCGGTGTTGACATTTAAATTTGACCTTAGTCAAGGAAGCAACATTTAATTTTGAGAGTACACTTAGACAGTTTAATTTGGTGTTAACTAACAACTAAACACTTTAGCTCATTTCCAATATGTCTCGTGGACATCTGATGATGCTGACGTAATACATAAATTTTAAAGGTGTCTAGATGATTATTTTGTAAGTTAAGAGCGTTCAACTGATACAGTGGAGATGAGTTGAGGTATCTGGACTACAATATTGAAAGTTGGAGTGTTTTGTTGTCAGTTGAGGGCTGAGTTAAAGTGTTTATCTATGTATTAATCCTAAAAAAGCACTTTTTAAGTTTTTTTTTTAGATCTAATAGTTGTTGGAATTTTGTGAGTTTTCGCATAAAAATCTATATTTTGTGTCGAAATATTGAGTTCAGCTGAATTTGTTGTGAAACATTGGATCCACCCTTGATAGTAACTATCACAAGTTAATGTATTTTTACTTCCTTTTCTTTGCATAATTGGAACTTGGATATGCTAAAGCTAATTTTTACCTTGAAATTCAGGTTATGTGTATGTATATCACTGGGCATCTTAATACTGTATTCCCAGCTGAACATCGAAAGGAAATTCTTCGGTATATATACTGTCATCAGGTATACGACGTAATGTCACAATGAGTATACTGTTCTATCAAAATTTACTTTGTTGATTCCTAAAGAATTTAACTTATATACAATGACGATGTGTATGAGTTAAATTTTTTGGCATCTTTATGTTACCAGTTTAAGATTAGTATAGATAGTGTACGATGTCACGAGTGGATAGAACTTAAACTTATTTCAAAATTGCTGACGTCGTTTCAGAATGAAGATGGTGGATGGGGTTTGCACATTGAAGGTCACAGTACTATGTTCTGTACAGCTCTGAGTTACATTTGCCTGAGGATCCTTGGAGAAGGACCAGATGGCGGCGTAAATAATGCGTGTGCTAGAGCAAGGAAATGGATTCTTGATCATGGTAGTGTCACCGCAATTCCTTCTTGGGGAAAAACATGGCTCTGTATGACTATGATTTAACTTATATACAATGATTGCGTACAAAGTCTATATCCTATCAATATATTTTAACCTGTTATAACAGATAGTGGATGGTTATGTGTTTCATGTTAAACTAAGTGAATTATATCATTCCCCCTTGTCAAGTAACCTTCTAGTGTCATGTATGTTTTCTTGCTATGTTTGCTCAGACTCTTCAAAAATGTCGTCGTGTGTGTGTTGGATCCTTTCAAAAGTAGTGCAGTTTTGGAGGATCTGGATGGGCGTGGCAATATTTTTGGAGGGTTCGAGCAACGTTGTCTTCTTGTGCTGAGAAATTTCCCCTTCTTTCGATCAGATTCTTGGAGTTTTTGAATGGATAGGAACCAATCCAATGCCACCTGAGTTTTGGATTCTTCCATCTTTTCTTCCCGTGCATCCAGGTTGGTTAATATTTTTTTTCAGGATTTGCTATGCAGCATTTCGATCTACCTCATGTTTTGATACTTAACTTAAATGCAGCAAAAATGAGGTGTTACTGTCGAATGGTCTACATGCCGATGTCTTACCTCTATGGGAAGAGATTTGTTGGTCCAATCACGCCTCTCATTTTGCAACTGAGGGAAGAGTTATATGATCAACCATACAATGAAATTAACTGGAAGAAAGTGCGCCATGTATGTGCAAAGGTATGACTATCAAAGGTCGTTTGATTACCGACATAAAGTTTGGTAGTATTTATCCCTGTATAACTTTGTTTACGAACCAAACGAGTTCTCAATGTTGAAGTTAGTGTCTACATCATACCATCTTCTACAAATGCTCAAACACAAACTTGTTGCTGCAGGAGGATCTCTATTACCCTCATCCATTGGTTCAAGATTTGATGTGGGACAGTCTCTACATATGTACCGAGCCTCTATTGACCCGTTGGCCTTTCAACAAGCTGAGAAACAAAGCTCTTGAAGTTACCATGAAACACATACACTATGAAGATGAGAATAGTCGATACATCACCATTGGATGTGTCGAAAAAGTATGGCAACTAAATCATTTTGAACAGATTACAGAATTACCTGCATTTTGTTATTGATTTCTATTGTTAGACACTGATGAAACACTTGGATGGTGTAGGTATTGTGCATGCTTGCTTGTTGGGTCGAGGATCCTAACGGTGATTATTTCAAAAAACATATTGCTAGGATCCCTGATTATTTATGGGTAGCTGAAGATGGAATGAAAATGCAGGTCTGTAAATCTGAATTATACTATTTGACAAACCAGAGTTAGTAAGAATAGGATCTGTTGTTACTGAATAGGCGAGTATTTGTCGTTGAGTTTCAGAGTTTTGGTAGTCAAGAATGGGATACCGGTTTTGCTATTCAAGCACTATTGGCCAGTGAGATGAATGATGAGATAGCAGATACCCTCAGGAAAGGACATGATTTTATAAAACAATCTCAGGTTTGGATATTTTAAGTAACGAGAACTTTGTTCTTATGGTTTCGTTTCAACTAAGTCTTACACTGTGAGAGTTTTCTCGTAGGTGACGGACAATCCTTCTGGTGATTTCAAAGGGATGTATCGACATATCTCAAAAGGATCATGGACTTTTTCAGATCAAGATCATGGATGGCAAGTCTCTGATTGCACTGCTGAAGCATTAAAGGTATCTAAAAGTTCAATTTCTGACAAATGGTAAGGTGATGGCTAGAAAGTTTGCCTAATTTTTCCTTAACTTTTGTTTGTCTAGTGCTGCCTTCTGTTCTCTACAATGCCTCGTGAATTAGTCGGTCAGGCAATGGAACCAGGGCTACTGTATGACTAGGTGAATGTTATTCTTTCATTACAGGTATACACTGAAAGATGTGTCCTCAAATCATTAATCATTTAATCTGAAGTTGTTTTCTGTTTTTGCAAAAAATTCAAGAGAAACCGCAGAGCAAAAATGGCGGTTTAGCAGCATGGGAACCTGCAGGAGCCTCTGAGTATTTGGAGGTAACACAATATTCCTATTTCTGTGATTTATTTCTAGGTTGTTAAAAACCTTCAACCATTTTAACTTTCTTGTTCTGTTTTATTCACTGACAGCTGCTCAATCCTACTGAATTTTTCGCGGACATTGTCATTGAGCATGAGTAAGATCACTATAGTTCCTCTCTCTTTCCCTTTTCCTGTTAGTCTCCATTTTACAGCTTGACACTGATTAAATGTCAATCCAGGTACGTCGAATGCACTGCCTCATCAATTCAAGCACTTGTTCTGTTTAAGAAGCTGTACCCCGGACACAGAACCAAGGAGATTAACATATTCATTGATAATGCTGTTAGATATCTTGAAGATGTACAAATGCCTGATGGTTCATGGTATATTATATTTCTTTTCCAAGCTCTTGAACTTACAACATATAGTTCGATAACATATGACACGAGTAATCATGTTAACAGGTATGGTAACTGGGGTGTTTGCTTCACATATGGTTCCTGGTTTGCTCTTGGAGGGCTTGCTGCAGCAGGCAAGTCCTACAACAACTGTGCAGCTGTTCGTAAAGGCATTGAATTTCTGCTAAGAACACAAAGGTCCGATGGTGGTTGGGGCGAAAGCTACCGTTCTTGCCCAGACAAGGTAAAGTAAAAGTAAAAGTCCTTCCTCAGGACTTCTCTGTCAGCACATTTAAGTTATCTGCATCTAAAGTCTGATGCATTATTTTTAAATTCCACACCCTTTCCCCCGTTGAAGAACGACAATAACAACAACAATGTCTCGATCTTTACATAGTTAGGGTCAGATATTTTAGGTAAGATGCATCCTCTTCATACGAAGATAGTCACTTTAACTTGGACTCAACTGGCAACCGAACACTCCAAATTTGAGTATGCACATCTAGACACCTCAACTCGTCTCCACTATATCAGTGGAACATTAACAACTTAGAAAATGATCACATAGACACCTACATTACGAAATTTTTAGTTAGATGAGTATTGTCGAAAAGCCACTGTGACTGAGTTTTGTTTTTGATCATAACAGGTATATAGAGAACTCGAAACAAACGACTCAAATCTTGTACAAACTGCATGGGCATTGATGGGATTGATTCACTCTGGCCAGGTGAATTCCTTGTTACTGGTAGTAAAATGCTAAATTTATTCACCATCATAGTAAAAAGTTTCTTGTTCAAGAGTTATTTACCAACTTCCTCATTTGGACAGGTTGATAGAGATCCGAGGCCCCTCCACCGCGCAGCAAAGCTGTTGATTAATTCTCAGATGGAAGATGGTGACTTCCCACAGCAGGTAATCACTCTGTTAATTACAAGCTAAACAAAGGATTGAAATGGACGGAATTTAAACAAAACGGATAGAAGATTCATATAGTCGATACAAACTAGTTTAAGATTGAATTGTGTTTGATTGATATCGATTGTTAAAGCAAAAAAGATCTTTCAAACTACCAAAAACTATAACACATTTTGACTGGACATGAGCTTAAGAAAGTAAGAAATACTTTTAAAACTTGTTGCCTAAAAACAAGTTACAAATATTTGTGTTCCTTTAAATCATCTCATTAATAACGAAAAAAGTTAGAAAATTTAAGTTAAATTGTTTCTAACTATAGAAATGAATCATTCTTTTTGGAATACATCACATAAATTAGGAAGGATGGAATATGAAGTCAGTTTTATCATGGTCTAGTGTGATGTGTGAATTAGGCATACGTCACAAAACTCTATTATAGACAAAACTGTGCCCCACTGGCTCTCGAGAATTTCTCGGTTATAAAAAAAAGAGCAACTTTCACATATAGCAAACACAAATATATGTATAATTCGCTATACATATACAAAAAAAACAGTTGTATAATTCGCTATACATATACAAAGAAGGCAGCTGTATAATTCGCTATACATATACAAAAGAAAGCAGTTGTATACAAAAGATCAATTGTATAATCTGTGTATGTATAAAACGAGAAAGAGAGAAAGGCAA